>JBBPBX010085091.1:0-15159 GCA_038048925.1 Garcialebias charrua
TTCAGCCATAACATGAGTACTCACGACCAGACTGAGATGGATCAATTAAGAGAAGCTATTCTTTCCCAAGAACAACGACTAACTGCAACCCAAAACATGTTTCAACAGATTCAGAGCCAACAACAAACTATCTCAGAGAACTTGACTAAACTGGGTGGAATGGTCCACAAGCTGGGAGAGCAGAGATCTCCTCCTTCCCACACCGGAATTACCAACACTGCCTCTGCTGCACAATCCCCAGAGCCACCAACCCAATACTCTGTGCGTGAGCCCGAGATGAAACCCAGTCAACTATTTTCTGGTAAAACTGAACATTTTGGTGGGTTTATGCTACAATGTAATCTAGCCTTTAGCAGAGCTCCACGAACCTATTCCTCCGACTCGTCCCGCATATCCTACATAGTTTCCGCCCTACAAGGAGAGGCCTTAAGGTGGGCTGATGCTTACTTTGGTTCCATTTCTGTAAGTGACTGTACCTTTTCCACTTTTTACAACGACTTTCAGAGAGTTTTCGAGCGACCGCTGCACCAGGAGACAGCTTCCAAGAGGCTAATGGCGCTACGCCAGGGGAACCAATCTGCGGCGGACTTCGCTCTCCACTTCCGGATTGTGGCCAGACAGGCCGGATGGGAGGACCTCGCTCTACGGGGAGTATTCGTCAATGCCCTCAATGATCACATTAAGAATCAGTTGGCCCTTGTGAATGAACCTGACAACTTAAACGATCTAATTGATTTATCCATCCGCATTGACGATCGCCACAGAGAATATCGGGGATTGTTGGACTACAAATCCAAGGGTCCTTCCACTTCCGGATCCGGTAAGCCGCAGTCCGATATGTAATCCTGTGAATGAACCTGATTCATCAGAGCCTATGTTAATTGGGCGTACCCGCCTCACCCCTGAGGAGAGACAGAAGCGTTTTTCAGCTAAAGAATGCTTGTATTGTGGGAAGAAGGGGCACTTCATTGCTAAATGTTCTCTTCGTTTAAAAGGTTGTTCTCACCAGTAAAACAGGAGATACTGGTGGGCGATTCAAACATTCTGAGAACCATCTGACTCTTCAATCTACAGTTTGTTACAATAACATTAATCTCCCTGTGCAGGCTTTAATTGATTCTGGAGCTGAACAGAATCTAGTCAGTGACTGTGTGGTGGAACAACTTTCTATCCCTCTGGACAGTTTACATCAACCCCTCTCTATGACAGCGCTCACCGGTCAGTCCATTTCCACTATTTCCCATAAAATCACCTCTTTAAAAATCATTGTATCTGGCAACCATCATGAACAGAGTGAATTTTTTGTTTTTCATTCAGAGACCCCTCAAGTTATATTAGGATTTCCCTGGCTCAGAAAACATAACCCTCAAATTGACTGGTCTCATAACCAGATAGTTTCATGGAGTCATTATTGTTCCTCCAACTGCCTTAAATCTGCAATCTCCTCCGCCTTGTTATGAAGATGAGGTGGTGGATTTGTCATCTATTCCGACCAGTTACCATGACCTGGCCCCGGTGTTCAGCAAATCCCGAGCTCTCTCATTACCTCCCCACAGGCCATATGACTGTTCCATAGATTTACTACCTGGTGCTCCCTTACCTTCCTGCCGTCTGTATAATCTGTCTGGTCCTGAGAAGCAAACTATGAGGGAATATATTGACGCATCTTTATCCTCAGGCATTATTCGTCCTTCGACGTCCCCAGTAGGAGCTGGGTTTTTCTTCGTCGCCAAGAAGGATAAAACGTTACGGCCTTGTATAGATTACAGAGAACTGAACCAGATCACCATTAAGAATAAATATCCTCTACCTCTTATCGAGTCCATTTACGAGCAACTCAGGGAGGCTTCTATTTTCACTAAGCTTGACCTCCGGAACGCTTATCACCTGGTTCGTATGAAAGAAGGGGACGAATGGAAGACTGCCTTCAGAACCCCTTTTGGACATTTTGAATATCTAGTGATGCCTTTTGGGTTGTCAAATGCTCCTGCTGTGTTTCAGGCCTTGGTCAACGATGTACTGAGGGATTTTTTGTCTCAGTTTGTCTTCGTTTACCTGGACGACATCCTGATCTTCTCCAAGGACCCTCAACAACACACACAACATGTTCGGGCTGTTCTCCAGCGGCTGCTTGAGAACCAACTCTTCGTCAAAGCTGAGAAGTGTGAGTTCAGTGTGCCCTCTGTTGCCTTTTTGGGATTTGTGTTTAAGAGTGGACAGGTCTGGACGGACTCGGAGAAGGTCAAGGCTGTGATGGACTGGCCCACTCCTCTGAACCGCAAACAACTCCAACGCTTCCTGGGCTTCGCCAACTTTTATCGCCGTTTCATCAGGAACTTCAGTCAAGTTGTGTGTCCATTAACCAAACTCACCTCTTCTCTCCGTATTTTCTCTTGGAACAGGGAGGCTGAAGAGGCCTTCATCAAACTCAAGGGACTTTTTTCCTCTGCCCCTGTTCTAACCCATCCTGACACCAGTTTGCAGTTCATTGTTGAGGTTGACGCCTCGGACACCGGCGTGGGTGCTGTTCTCTCGCAGAGGTCCCCTGTTGATGGCAAGGTCCACCCTTGTGCATTTTTTTCTCGCCGCCTTTCTCCTTCTGAGGCCAACTACGACGTGGGAAATCGGGAATTGTTGGCCATAAAAATGGCTCTCGAGGAATGGAGGCATTGGTTAGAGGGGTCCAACCTACCTTTTATTGTTCTCGCCGACCATAAGAACCTTTCTCGTTCTCGCCGACCATAAGAACCTTTCTCGCCGACCATAAGAACCTTTCTTATCTACGGAGTGCCAAAAGACTGAACCCCAGACAGGCCAGGTGGTCCCCGTTTTTCACCAGGTTCAATTTTTCTATCACTTACCGCCCTGGGTCCAAAAATGTTAAGCCTGATGCCCTGTCCAGACAATTCTCGTCTTCAGATTCCTCTGAGACCACTGAGGCCATTCTCCTTCGCACCTGTGTTGTTGGTGCCACCTCCTGGGGGATTGAGAGGGACATCATTTGTGCTCAACAGACTGAACCTGATCCTGGCACTGATCCGCCTAATCGTTTATTTGTTCCCGCATCTGTGGTCAGCCAGGTCCTGCAATGGGTTCACTGTTCTAAGTTCTCCTGCCATCCTGGTGTCAATCGCATGACTTCCTTCGCCAAGAGGCACTTCTGGTGCCTACCCTTCCCCGTGATGTCAAACATTTTGTCGTTGCATGTGCTGCTTTTGCTCGAAATAAAGGCACCCATCGACCTCCTGCAGGATTCCTCAGGCCCCTTCCTGTTCCTGGTCGTCCTTGGTCCCATATCGCTCTGGACTTGGTGATGGGTTTACCCCCTTCTGAAGGTAACACCGTCATCCTTACCGTTGACAGATTCTCTAAAGCAGCACATTTTGTTCCGTTAATCAAACTCCCCTCAGCTCTGGAGACCGCTCACCTCATGGTCCACAATGTCTTTCGACTTCACGGCATACCTAGTGACATCGTCTCGGATCGTGGTCCCCAATTTGTGTCTCAGGTTTGGAAGGCTTTCTGTCAAGCCCTTGGTGCCTCGGTGAGTTTGTCTTCTGGTTATCACCCCCAAACCAACGGTCAGTCTGAAAGATGCAACCAAGAACTTGAGTCCTCTATTCGCTGTGTCATTGACAATAACCCTGCTAATTGGTCCTCTCTTCTCCCCTGGGTCGAGTATGCCCATAATACTCACACGTACTCAGCTACCGCCTCTCTCCTTTTGAAGCATCTCTGGGTTACCTGCCTCCTCTGTTTCCCCACCAAGAGGTTGACGTGTCCGTCCCCTCTATCCTGCGACGTTGCAGACGGATCTGGAGGCAGACCAAGGAGGCTCTTCTTCAGTCCCGTGAAAAATCCAGGAGATGGGCTGATCGTCGCCGTGTTCCGGCTCCTCTGTACGCTGTGGGACAGAAGGTATGGCTCTCCACACTGAACATCTCCCTCAAGGACACCTCCAGAAAACTGGGACCCAGATTTATTGGACCTTTTCCTGTCATCAGCATTGTTAACCCCTCTGCTGTTAAACTTCTACTCCCTCGCTCTATGCGTGTTCATCCCACTTTCCACGTGTCCCAACTTAAACTCTATATGGAGGATCCATTGAATCATTGGACCTGGATCGTCCACCCCCTCGAGTGGTTGATGATCAGACTGTGTTCACTGTTCGTAGACTCCTGGATGTTCGATGACGGGGTCGTGGGCATCAGTTTTTGGTTGATTGGGAGGGTTATGGCCCCGAGGAGAGATCTTGGATTCCCAGGTCCTTCATCTTGGATCCTGGTCTCATCACTGACTTTTTTGTGAGACATCCTGACAAGCGCCTTTGATCGCCTGGAGGCGATGTTTGAGGGGGGGGGTACTGTTGGGTTTGTGTTTGTGTGTATGTGAGAACTCACCTTGCAGTTGCTGAGTGTTGGAGATGGGAGTTCCTGGGTAACCAGCTGTTGCCAATCCGGTTAACGAGTCCAGCTGCTATTTAAGCCTTGGAGGAGGTTCCAGTCTTTGCTGAATCATTCAGTCACCTTGGGTACTGTGAGACAGCCATTTTAATGTTCTCCTTTGTGAACTTATGTTTAACCAGCTTATGTCTCCCTGTGTTTTCAAGACAAATCTGTGACTCACCTCTGGAACCCAAACTGGACAAGCTGCCTCCAAACTGGACTCCTTCTCTGAGAAAACTCTGTACTCCAGCCTGACACTCTTCCACCAGCTGCCACCTGCAAGACACTACTTGGGACTCTTGGATAAATACAAGGAATTACTCACCTGATGGACACTCACCTCCTCCCTCTGGTCTGCCTCCTCCAAGTTCCTTCTGTAAGAGAGAGAGACTTAATTAAACACTAAAACTGCAATATTCCCCAAACATCATCATTAATCTTTTTCCCCTTTCCTTCCAGGAACCCTGACTTCCTTTACCCCAGCACTGTAAATAAACTCACTTAACTGATTACCTGTGTCTGTGATCCTTCTCAGCCTTGGTCTGAATTTGAGTACGTTTTCAGTAATTGTTTACAACAGCCATCCACCCATTCATTCAGACATTCATACATTGGTAGTGGTAGCCTGCCTTGCAAGGCGCCATCCCATCCAGACCTACCGGGAGTAACTCGGGTTAAGTGTCTTGCCAAGGGACACAACGACACATGGTGGGCGTATGCGGGATTCGAACCTCCAACCTTCCGATCAGGGGTCGACTGCCATTACCACTATACATATATATACATATATTTCTTACATTTAAAAAAATGATCAAAACGAATGTGTTAAAAAAAATATATGAAATGACGTAATGTGTATTGTATTAGTTAGAAAATTAGAAAGAGTTAGTCATTTTGTACTGTTGGTTGAAGATTATTATTGTTTAATCTGATTGTTGGAAAAAAGGGGCAGATATAATAATCTTCTTTCTGCTACCTTTTTTTATTTTGTACATTATCATTTATGGGATTGTCTTGTATTGTTTCTTTTGTAAAAAAATGAACAAATTTATTAAACATAAACAAAGTGATGGAGCTTGGCAAGTGGAGGGAACAATTTTATCCACCATCAGGTGCAATGGTGCAGCCAGGGGGTGGCCAATGGTGGCCTTGGCCACCAAATATTAATCATTAGTTAGCCACCTTACCATGGTGGAGGGGTTTGAGTGTCCCAATGATCCTAGAAGCTATGCTGTCAGGGGCTTCATGCCCTTAGTAGGGTCACCCAAGGCAGACAGGTCCTAGGTGAGGGACCAGACAAAGTGCAGCCCGAAGACCCCAATGATGAGTACAATAAATGGACAAAATGTTCCCTCGCCCGGACGCGGGTCACCGGGGCCCCACTCTGGAGCCAGGCCCGGAGGTGGGGCACGTTGGCGAGCGCCTGGTGGCCGGGCTTTCACCCATGGAGCTCGGCCGGGCACAGCCCGAAGAGGAGACGTGGGTCCCCCTTCCCATGGGCTCACCACCTATGGGAGGGGCCAAAGGGGTCGGGTGCAATGTGGGATGGGTGGTGGCCGAGGGCGGGGACCCTGGCGGTCTGATCCTCGGCTACAGAAGCTGGCCATTGGGACATGGAATGTCACCTCTCTGGTGGGGAAGGAGCCTGAGCTAGTGTGTGAGGTTGAGAGGTTCCGGCTAGAAATAGTCGGACTCACCTCAACGCATGGCTCTGGCTCTGGAACCAGTTTCCTTGAGAGGGGTTGGACACTCTTCCACTCTGGAGTTGCCCCTGGTGAGAGGCGCCGAGCAGGAGTGGGCATACTTGTTGCCCCCCATCTTGGTGCCTGTACGTTGGGGTTCACCCCGGTGAACGAGAGGGTAGCCTCCCTTCGCCTACGTGTGGGGGGACGGGCTCTGACTGTTGTTTGTGCCTATGCACCAAACGGCAGCTCAGACTACCCACCCTTTTTGGAGTCCTTGGAGGGGGTATTGGAGAGTGCGCCTCCTGGGGACTCCCTTGTTCTGCTGGGGGACTTCAACGCTCACGTGGGCAATGACAGTGAGACCTGGAGGGGTGTGGTTGGGAGGAACGGCCCCCCTGATCTGAACCCGAGTGGTGTTTTGTTGTTGGACTTCTGTGCTCGTCATGGATTGTCCATAACGAACACCATGTTCAGGCATAAGGGTGTACATATGTGCTCTTGGCACCAGGACACCCTAGGTCGCAGTTCGATGATCGACTTTGTTGTCGTCTCATCTGATCTGCGGCCGCATGTCCTGGACACTCGGGTGAAGAGAGGGGCGGAGCTGTCAACTGACCACTACCTGGTGGTGAGTTGGCTCCGATGGTGGGGGAGGATGCCGGTCAGACCTGGCAGACCCAAACGTATTGTGAGGGTCTGCTGGGAACGTCTGGCAGAGTCTCCCGTAAGACGGAGCTTTAACTCCCACCTCCGGGAGAGCTTTGAACACGTTCCGAGGGAGGCGGGGGACATTGAGTCCGAGTGGGCCATGTTCCGCGCCTCTATTGTCGAGGTAGCTTATCAGAGTTGTGGCCGCAAGGTTGTTGGTGCCTGTCGTGGTGGCAACCCTCGAACCCGGTGGTGGACACCGGCGGTGAGGGATGCTGTCAGGCTGAAGAAGGAGTCCTATTGGGCCTTTTTGGCCTGTGGGACCCCGGAAGCAGCAGATAGGTACCGACAGTCCAAGCGGCATGCGGCTCGGGTGGTTGCTGAGGCAAAAACTCGGGCGTGGGAGGAGTTCGGAGAGGCCATGGAGAATGACTTCCGTACGGCTTCGAGGCGATTCTGGTCCACCATCCGGCGTCTCAGGGGGGGAAAGCGGTACGCGACCAACACCATTTATGGTGGGGATGGCGTGCTGTTGACCTCAACTCGGGATGTTGTGAGTCGGTGGGCGGAATACTTCGAAGACCTCCTCAATCCTACTGGCACGTCTTCCACTGAGGAAGCGGAGCCTGGGGACTTTGGGTCGGGCTCTCCAATCTCTGGAGCTGAGGTCACCGAGGTGGTTAAAAAGCTCCGCGGTGGCAAGGCTCCGGGGGTGGATGAGATTCGCCCTGAGTTCCTTAGGGCTCTGGATGTTGTGGGGTTGTGTTGGCTTACGCGACTCTGCAATATTGCGTGGACATCGGGGGCAGTTCCCTTGGATTGGCAGACTGGGGTGGTGGTTCCCCTATTCAAAAAGGGGGACCGTAGGGTGTGTTCCAACTATAGGGGATCACACTCTTAAGCCTCCCTGGTAAGGTCTATTCAGGGGTTCTGGAGAGGAGGGTCCGTCGGATAGTCGAACCTCAGATTCAGGAGGAGCAGTGTGGTTTTCGTCCTGGTCGTGGAACACTGGACCAGCTCTACACCCTCAACAGGGTCCTGGAGGGCGCGTGGGAGTTTGCCCAACCAGTTTACATGTGCTTTGTGGACTTGGAAAAGGCATTCGACCGCGTCCCTCGGGGGGTTCTGTGGGGGGTACTCCGGGAGTATGGGGTACCAGGCCCATTGATATGGGCTGTTAGGTCCCTGTACGACCGGTGTCAGAGCTTGGTCCGCATTGCCGGCAGTAAGTCAGGCTCGTTTCCAGTGAGAGTTGGACTCCGCCAAGGTTGCCCTTTGTCACCGATTCTGTTCATAACTTTTATGGACAGAATTTCTAGGCGCAGCCAAGGTGTTGAGAGGATCCGTTTTGGTGGCCTTAGAATCGCTTCTCTGTTTTTTGCAGATGATGTGGTCCTATTGGCTTCATCAGATCGTGATCTACAGCTTTCGCTGGAGCGGTTTGCAGCCGAGTGTGATGCGGCCGGGATGAGGATCAGTTCCTCCAAATCCGAGGCCATGGTCTTGAGCCGGAAAAGGGTAGCATGCCCTCTCCGGGTCGGGGATGAGGTCCTGCCCCAAGTGGAGGAGTTTAAGTATCTCGGGATCTTGTTCACGAATGAGGGAAAACTGGAGCGTGAGATCGATAGGCGGATAGGTGCAGCATCCGCAGTGAAGCGGGCGCTGTACCGGTCTGTCGTGGTGAAGAGAGAGCTGAGTCAAAAGGCAAAGCTCTCAATTTACCGATCGATCTACGTTCCCACCCTCATCTATGGTCATGAGCTTTGGGTTATGACCGAAAGAACAAGATCTCGGATACAAGCGGCTGAAATGAGTTTTCTCCGCAGGGTGGCTGGACTCTCCCTTAGAGATAGGGTGAGAAGCTCAGTCATCCGGGAGGGACTCGGAGTAGAGCCGCTGCTTCTCCACATCGAGAGGAGCCAGTTGAGGTGGCTCGGGCATCTGGTTAGGATGCCTCCTGGACGCCTCCCTGGTGAGGTGTTCCGGGCATGTCCCACCGGGAGGAGACCCAGAGGAAGACCCAGGATACGCTGGAGGGACTATGTTTCTCGGCTGGCCTGGGAACGCCTTGGGATTCCCCCAGAGGAGCTGCTCCATGTGGCTAGGGAGAGGGAAGTCTGGGCCTCCCTACTTAGGCTGCTACCCCCGCCACCCGACCCCGGATACGCGGACAAAAATGGATGGATGGATGGATGGATAGTTAGCCATTCCACCAACCACCCCAACCATTTGAGAAAACCAGTTGCTGCTTGGTTTAGAAGTCATTCATTGGGATTTAAAATAAATGGATAAATGGTTAAATTTTAAACAACAGTCTCTCAATTTCTATTCCTAAAACAGTTGAATATTCAACCTATACCATTAATATGATAATGTAAAAAATAAAAATTTAAAAACACACACACAACACTCACAAAGAAGAAACCAACTTCACATGAATCAATGGCAAATGTACAATTTCTTAGATGCTTCAATGGATGAGTTACTTCTGACTAAGACAAAATGATCGCCCACAGTGCGATGTGTGTCTTTGGAACTGCATTTCAGTTTAAAGTTAACAAAAGCCAAAAGGGTTGTTTTTGATTCCAAGCGTGTTATTTTTCTAAGTCAGAACCACAGGTTTATCTATGAAACATTTCATTTTACAGTTAGGTCAAAAAATAACGTTTAAGTTTAGAAAAACAGATGTTATTCAGTGCTTTAAGTGTGCCGGAACGCACCGGAACACAGTTCAACTATTTCTAAAATTTAATCCTGAGAGTACCGGGACTTTTTTTTTAAGAGTACGGTGCGTTCTGGAACTTATTTTCGTCTTATCCACTTGAAAAAGCTTATTGTTTTTGGCACAAATCTCTTGCCGTACATTCAAGTGGACCTAGGCATCTCACGTGAGAGGAAAAACGGAAGAAAACAATCACTTGTGATGTTGAGCTGGCTCCAAGACGACACGAAATGGAGCAATGGCGTTTTGGAAATGGAGAGACTTTGTTCTTTGTAAATGTACATTAAAAATACTGATCTTTAACTCAGTAGACAGATCTAGATAAAAATACTATGTTTCTGCCCCATATTATTATGACATTAGGCAGAGTACCGGCACTTATTTTTTCCCACTTAAAGCACTGGTTATAACACACAGAGAAGAGGTTCAGTTCTTCTGCATTTGAAGCATAAAAATGTCAGAAAATGTCGCTCTGCTCTGCTGCAGCGTGACCAACACCAATAGAAGACTGAACAGCTGTAACTATATTAAACGTAAAAAAACTGTCATCCTAGAAGTGTTTAAAATGAACCACGTCCTAACCTGCATGTTTAATTATTATTATTCTATCTATAAATTAAGTTCTGAATTACTTTTCATAAATTACCTGGTAATGGTTGTCTCTTAAGCAGATTGAGTACGGTCACTAAAGCTTTTCTGGATGCCAACAGAGCTGTTCATCAGTTTGATGCTTTTTTAAATTGAATGTAAAGATGCATGAATACAAAGCAGGGATAAGATCTATCAAATAGATGCTGCTATTGAAAATTAATCCACGCCTCTTGATTCATGCAGAATGAAGATCAGAGGGTAATGACATTTATGATCCTAGAAATTGGTGTGGCCGTGTAAGAAAAGAACCAATTATTAGGTCTTTTGCTCTTCTGAAAGGATAGAGATGACGGTCTTTTTCCACACAGACAATACTTTGTGTGTGTGTGTGTGTGTGTTGGATCTAAGAAGTAGAAACCTGAGCTTTCCGATAGTTTTAAAATGTTTAAAAAGTTTGATATGGTTGATCTTGGCATAAATCTACAAATACTAACATAAAGTCAGCAACAATTTCATTGTTAAACTTAGTAAAAAAATTCACTGTTGAGAAATTTGAATATTTTTATAAACTCCTACATTTACATTCTGAAGATGCAGATGCTGGAAGCTTTGCAAAAACCATCACCCAGTCAACGCTTTGCGCCTCAGTCCACCTACACGTTTTTGAAGAGGCTTTTGCTTTGAGTCTAACTCAGCTCAGAACGCTGATGGAGGCAACAAAGCAGAGTGAACGCTCTTTATGAATAACACGCTTTGGCCATCAACATGAATAAGGTCTCACTGTTGTTAGTTAGCACTAAGAGTGCAGCAAGTGCTGGTTGTTACTGACATAACAGTGTGCAGTGCGTTCTGCATTTCATCTATAACTCTTCTCAATGGTTTTAACTTCAGATAGTACTGCTGTCATGGTAAATAGTGACACATGTTCACAATACTAATTATTCTCAACATCACTGTGTAAAAAGTAAATCTTCTAAAAGCTGTTTACGCTGTATTATATATAAAAAAGTGGCTCCGGAGGAGGATGAACCCTGATCTCCTCAAGTGTCTGGATGTTGTGGGTCTGTCTTGGTTGACACACCTTTGCAGCATCATGTGGACATCGGGGGCGGGGCCACTGTGTTGGCAGACTGGGGTGATGGTTCCCCTCTTCAAACAGGGGGACCAGAGGATGTGCTCCAGTTATAGGAGCATCACGCTCCTTATTCTCCCTGGTAAGGTCAATTCAGGGGTAGTGGAGAAGCGAGTCCCATTGTTGGTTGAACCTCAGATCCCGGAGGAACAATGCAGGTTCTGTCCTGGCCATGGAACACCGGATCAGCTCTTTACCCTCACTAGGGTCCTTGAGGGGTCATGGGAGTTTTCCCATTCAGTCTACATGTGTTTTATGGATTTGGAGAAGGCATATGTCAGGTAAATGAGTCTTTGAGGCTCAATGTGACTCATCTGTTTAAATAAAGGTTGAATGAATGAAAATTGGACCGTGTTCCTCGAGGTACACTGAGGAGGGGGCTCCATGGGATTAGGGGCCCGTTGTTACAGGCTGTTCAGTCCATGTACCGGTACAGCTTGGTTTGCATTGCCGGTAGTAAGTCAGACCTTTCAGGGTGAGAGTTGGACTCCACCAGGGCTGCCTGTTGTCACCAATTCTGTTCATAACTTGTATGAACAGAACTTCTCGGTGCAGCCAGGGGGTGGAGGGGGTCTGGTTCCGTGACCTCAGGATTCATCTCCGCTCTTTGCAGATGATGTGGTCCTGTTGGCGTCATCGTGCTGTGAACTTCAGCTCTCACTGGAGCGGTTCACAGCCGAGTGTGAAGCAGCTGGATGAAGATCAGCACGTCCACATCTGAGGTCGTGGTCCTGAACTGGAAAAGTGTGGATTGTTCTCTTCAGGGTGAGGGTGAGGTTCTGCCTCAAGTGGAGGAGTTCAGTATCTCTGGGTTTTGTTCACGAGTGAGGGAAGAATGGAGAATGAGAGTGACAGACGGATTGGTGCAGCGTCTGCAGTATTGTGGACTCTGTGCCGGTCCGTTGTGATGAAGAGGAGCTGAGATGTAAGACAAAGTTCTCTGTTTACTGGTCGGTCTACGTTCCTCACTTCTGGTCATGAACTCTGGTAGAAACTGAAAGAATGAGGTCGTGGATCCAGGAGGTTGAAATGAGTTTCCTCTGCAGCTGGACTCTCCCTCAGAGACAGAAGTTCAGTTATCAGGAGAGACTCAGAGGAGAACCACTGCTCCTCCACATCCAGAGGAGAACCACTGCTCCTCCACATCCAGAGGAGAACCACTGCTCCTCCACATCCAGAGGAGAACCACTGCTCCTCCACATCCAGAGGAGAACCACTGCTGCTCCACATCCAGAGGAGAACCTGCTCCTCCACATCCAGAGGAGAACCACTGCTCCTCCACATCCAGAGGAGACAGGTGAGGTGGTTCACCTGTAAGGATGCTCCCTGGACGCCTCTCTAGGGCCAGTTTCAGAATCTACATTAACTCAAGTTAGAAACCCAACATATTTCTTGGGTGCAGGTTCCTCAACAAGAGCTTGATTGGTCTTATTTGACATTCTCTGTTGCACTTTTGACATCATAATCAAATATTACTGAAAAAATTCAAGAGATTAAAGCATTTTACATTTAAAATAACTTCTTGGGGGCCACATTTGGCCCCTGGGCCTTGAGTTTGATACACATGCTCGAGAATCTTTGAAGATAATTGTACAAAGAAGGAGTCTTCATAAAATGAAGATCATTATTGACAACCCTCAGCATCCTCTTCATCAGACTGTCACACAACAACAGGGTGTCTTCAGAGCTGCTGTGGGACAGAAGCTACAGGAGTCCACAGCCATCAGCATCATCTAGAACAACTCTTTAATGGAACCAGGATGAAGAGCTACAACATTTAATTCATCTCTGGGATTCATAAAGTGTTTTAATTTAATTGAATGACTGACAAGGTACAAACTATTGATACTATTTGACAGAATATCACATTAAAAGTCACCAGTTTATCCCATTTTGGTTTTAATTTTGATTTTTGGGACCAAATAAAATTGTTGTTGTTGGTTTTGTTGTTGTTGTTGTTTTTGGAGAGGTACACATAATTTAAACATTAAAAAGGTAAATTTCAATCCAATTTGGGATTAATGTTATGCATGTGAAATTACAAATGTGGTAAAGTTGTATTTTCCATGAATGTAATGTTTTGGACATCATTCTATTGTGACTTAAAGACTTTCAGTTAAATATATGAATGTTTCAAAAAAGTTTGTTTAATTAAATACTAATGAGTGATGAGGACAATTTTAAGCAAAAAAAAAAAACATTTAACAAATCCCTAAAGTGAGTAATGAAACACCACAGGGTTTAAAAAAGTAAAATACTTCAAGACTGCACACGGTTTCTCAAATCGCAACACGCTTGTACCTCCTCATTGACGAGGAACAGTTAATTAAAAATAAAAACAAAATAAAATGAGAACATGGTACTGTTAAATGATATTAGTACCTCATGATACTAACATCATTTAACTTTCAAAGTGAACACTCAGACAAATAATTGGGACGACAGATTTTAAATTAATCTTTGAATTAATTAATCTTTTAATCTTTTCATTTTATGCTTATGTTCATTGGGTGTTTGGTGTTTCAGTGTTGGTGTAAATTTTCATACTTTTATACTACTATGAAAAAACTCAGGACAGTGTTACACTTTTACTATTTTATGCTTATGTTTATTAAATGTTTTAGTGTTTTAGTGTTTAAATGGTTACTGTTGCACCGAGGGACTGAGAGAAACACAATTTCAATCCTGTGTATGTCCTGTACATATTGCAGTTCTGACAATAAAGTTGACTTTGACTTTGAATAGCCGACAGAAGTATTGAACAGGTGTAAAATAAAAACTGTCTTAATCTTCCCAGACTGGGCCCTCGTTGTTTAAACAACTCTTCCATCCAGTTCCTTCAGCAGGTCAGCCGTGACTCATTCCTTCTCAAATCTCATTCCACAACAAGCAGCCTTTAGTTTGGCAGAGTGATAAAGTGCTCGTCTTCCAGTGAGATGATAGAGACTCAATTCTCAGCTTTGTAATGTGTCAGAGGCTTCCTGTGCAACATGTTCAAATCCCCCATTACTCTGATGAGCTCTGGATAAAAGCACCTTCTTAATGACTAAACGTTGTGTAAGTGGAGCAAGAAAAAGTGATGATAAAAGTGAAGGTGAGGAGATGGAAGTGGACACCACGCAGCTCCTGGTGCAGGATGTGTTTGTGCTGCAATGATGCTCCACTGAGAAAATGGAGATAAATCAAACATCTGTCTCATGCAACAGGGACAGGATGTGAAAATGTTTCATTCAGCGCTTTGTCAAACAGCTGAAGACGTTTGGTCTTGAGTTGTTTTAGTCCTTGTCCACACAAAAAGCTGTTTTTTTGTTCCAAAATGATCTTGTAATGAACAATCCACATAAATATGGCACTATTTATAGAAATATTGTCATCAGCACAGGACAGATGACAAACAGAAACACTGTAGTAAATAGACCAGGCCTGTAGAGGATGCTATAACTTTAACTCAGACATATTCCAAAACAGGAAACAAGCATGAACCTCGTGCAGAAAGGTCAAGTAAGAACTGTAAACACAAAAAGAACAAGATGATTACTGTGGGATCCAGTTCTTTTCCATCTGCAGCTGTGACCTATTCCACTAATGAGATAATAATAATAATAATAATAATAATCATTTTATTTAAAAGCACTTAAAAGAGACCCAGGGGTTTGAAGGACTGTTGAGGTGGGTACATTGTGTACCAGCTGCTACTGGTTCTGTTCTCTGAGGTCTCATCCTGGACTGGACTGTTTTCTTCTCTTCCTTCAAGTTGAGCTAAACCCTGGAACTCTTGATGCCGCTTGTCTTTTGCCTAAGGCCCATTCTGCTGCTCACCTGCTGCTCACCTGCTGCTCACCTGCTGCTCACCTGCTGCTTACCTGCTGCTCACCTGCTGCTCACCTGCTGCTCACCTGCTGCTCACCCTCCTGCTCACCTGCTGCTCACCTCCTG
>JBBPBX010085094.1:0-15159 GCA_038048925.1 Garcialebias charrua
CATCCATCCATCCATCCATCCATCCATCCATCCATCCATCCATCCATCTATCTATCTATCTATCTATCTATCTATCTATCTATCTATCTATCTATCTATCTATCTATCTATCTATCTATCTATCTATCTATCTATCTATCTATCCATCTATCCATCTATCCATCATCCATCTATCCATCTATCTATCTATCTATCTATCTACATCTATCTATCTATCTATCTATCTATCTATCTATCTATCTATCTATCTATCTATCTATCTATCTATCATCTATCTATCTATCTATCTATCTATCTATCTATCTATCTATCTATCTATCTATCTATCTATCTATCTATCTATCTATCTATTCATCCATCCATCAATCTATTTATCTATTCATCCATCTATCCATCTATCTATTCATCCATCAATTAATCCATCCATCCATCAATCTATCTATTCATCATCCATCTATCTATCCATCCATCCATCCATCCATCCATCCATCCATCCATCTATCTATCTATCTATCTATCTATCATCTATCTATCTATCTATCTATCTATCTATCTATCTATCTATCTATTCATCATCTATCTATCTATCTATTCATCATCTATCTATCTATCTATCTATTCATCCATCAATCAATCTATCTATCTATCCATCCATCCATCTATCTATCTATTCATCCATCCATCCATCCATCAATATTAATAGGTTACTACTATACTTTAAAGTAAAATGTGTCATTAAAGTTTGATCAAACAACGTGACATCATAATGCCACTATTTTTTATTTAATCTATGGTCTACATTATTATTTTTAGGTGATGTGAAATAAACAAAAAATACGACGTTTGTTTTCAGAAAATATGAATGGATACTTACTGTAAGATTGCTTTTTTAAGTCGACAGAAACAACGGATCGATGATAAATCCCTCTTGTGTAACGGGAGCAGGCTATCGACAGCTAACTATACTGTATATTCCTCCAACACGAAAACAAAATCGTGAATTTGTTTTCTGTTGTCGCTGCTGCTGTTGTTTTGAATGAAAGCTAACTAGCTAGCTAGCGGAAGTGACGTCGCTAGCGGAAGTCGCTAGCGGAAGGCGGAGAAATGGGGTGCGCTGATTGGCTCGAGGTACTGAGAATCTTGGATGAACCTTGGACGAATGAGGAATTTGATTGGTTGTCATATCCAAGATTTACCTAGACTCATGAGCGGCTTGGGGCGCCACTAGCCCTTTACAGCATATTAATCATCGCTTTAAACCATGGCAAACGATGTTGTGATTCAATCACACATAAGGAGAAGGTGCAGAACTGTATGCTTGACAAACACGCTTAAGCCATCGTGGACAAGTCTGATTCCCCGATAAGTCAATTATCAGGTAATGCGAAATAGAAGGAGAGCTGCATAATAGTCATTTTTTTCCATTCCAAGGCCTATAGCGACATGAGAATGTCAATATGTTAATTCTGCAACGTTGTCTTGTAGCAAATCGTATTTATTTTGGTTGAGCTCTTTAATTTTGTTGTTACGGATCGCTGACTCAGTGGCTGTGATCATCTCCACCAGCGGAATTCTACTTGGTGCCAATGCAAAGTTTAAAGCCATCTGGAGTGAGGTTGAAATTTTTCTACTAAAAAGAAACTGTCCAGATGACCTGATTGAGAATTATCAGATTTGATACCTGGATTATTGAGCATGAACTTTCTTATTCTGCATTGCATTTTCAAAAGACCAAACTGACCAAAAGTCTGTCTGTTATTTGTGCATGATGAAGCCGTAAAATGATGCAGCCATAGCTGAAAACTGCCTCCACTGGAGCACGGCAAGCAGGCACTGCCAAAACTCTGGTGGACACATTCAACAGGGAAGAGTCTGCATGTTCATTGCCAAGAATGAGAGGGTGTTCTGTCCATCAACAATATCCAGGTAGTGACATAGCTGTAGTGCTGGACTGGTCTACACATTCTTCTGCCTTTTACAGTAATCAGCAAACAGTCCTATATCTCCACAGTCCTTTCGATCTTCATCATCAGGAGTCATGGGTTGCTCTGACTTGGCAGGATCTGTAGCATCTTCCAGGATCAAATCTGAGCAGAGGCGGCATGTATCAATGGGTTGGGAGGGCTAAGCCCTCCCCCTGGCATTTACAATAAAGATGTTCATATAAACAACTTAAAAATAACAACTTAAAAATAAATACATTTTAGAAATAATGTCACATTTTGTTAAATTTACAGCAAAACTGTTTTGAAGCTGTTAGGTTCTGCTGGCACAGAAGGAGTGTAGAACCCAAATGCAGAAGGAGGATGATGAACACTCAGGGAAAATTTTAAAGTGTTTTTATTTACAACAAAATTAAAACAAAACAAAGGCTGGCAGGGCAGCAAGAACTATTAAACTAAACTGGATTAAACTAAACTGAACTAAACTGAAGAGGTACTTACTAAACACTCAGGGAAACACGGAGGAAGAGCAGAACACAACACCTTGGAAGGACAAACCTGAGACAATGACAAGACTGAGAGGAGCTGAATTTATACACAGACACACTGATTACACATCACTTCCACCTGTGATGATTACAACTAGACACAGGTGAGACAGGGGCAGAAACACAGAGCTGAACTAAACACAAGCAGACAGAACTCAATAAGCTAAATTAAACAAACATGAAGACTATATTAAACACAAAAGACTGAAACAAAAAAGAAAGCTGAATTAAGCACAAACAGACAGAACACAGGAAGCTGAATTAAACACAAACATGAAGACTAGATTAAGCACAAAATACTGAACAAAACAGAAAGCTGAATTAAGCACAAACAGGTAGAACACAGGAACCAGACAACTAGGAGACATAGGGCTGGATTAAACACAAACGGACAGACCATGACATAACCTGCCCCTCAAGGGATGGCACCCAACTTCCCCTAAGACCCCAAAACACACAAACACAGAACGGGGTGGGAGGACGGGGGAAAACACAAGGACGGAGGGCAAGAATAACCTAAACAAAAACCGACAGGACTAGACCTGGGAACTAAACACAAAGACCAAACACACACACAAAAAAAAATCAGAAGGTCAAGGGGCGGCCAGAGGGCCGTCCATCACCAGGAGCCAGGTCAGGCGTATGACCGGGAGGCCGTCCATCACCAGGAGCCAGGTCAGGCGGATGACCGGGATGTCTTCCATCACTAGGAGCCAGGTCAGGCGGATGACTGGGAGGCCTTCCCATCACAAGGAGCCAGGTCAGGCGGACAACCAGGAGGCCGTCCATCACCAGGAGCCAGGCCAGGTGTACAACAGGGAGGCCTTCCATCACCAGGAGCCACAACATGCAACACGGGGACCCGGGGAGCTGTGGCCAGCACCAAGGTGACACGGGGGTTGCAGACGGTGACACAGCTGCAGGCATCGAAGATGAGGCTGTAGGAGCTGCAGGCGTCAAAGATGAGGCCGCAGGAGCTGCAGGCGACAAAGATGAGGCCGCAGGAGCTGCAGGCGATGAAGATGAGGCCGCAGGAGCTGCAGGCGACGAAGATGAGGCCGTAGGAGTTGCATGCAACAACGATGAGGCAGCAGAAGCTGCAGGTAACGAAGATGAGGCCGTAGGAGCTGCAGGCATCGAAGAGGAGTCAGTCAGTGAGTCGGTCACTGCTGCAGGCATCGAGGAGTCGGTCACTGCTGCAGGCGTCGAGGAGTCGGTCACTGTTGCAGGCGTCGAGGAGTCGGTCACTGCCACAGGCGTCGAGGAGTCGGTCACTGCTACAGGCGTCGAGGAGTCTGTCACTTGCATGCGTCGAGGAGTCAGTCACTGCTGCAGGCGTCGAGGAGTCGGTCACTGCTGCAGGCGTCAAGGAGTCGGTCACTGCTGCAGGCGTCAAGGAGTCGGTCACTGCTGCAGGCGTCGAGGAGTCGGTCACCACTGCAGGTGTCGAGGAGTCAGTCACCCCTGCAGGCTTTGAGGAGTCTGTCACCGCTGCAGGCGTCGAGGAGTCGTCACTGCTGCAGGCGTCGAAGACAAGACCTCCGGGGCTGCAGACGGTAAAGTGTCTTCGTCGGTAGGGTCTTCATATCGACAGGACCAGAGTCATCGGCAGCATCTTTGGCGGTCGAGGTGGAATCTTCAGCAAAATCTTCGTCGGAAGAACAAGGAGCCGATGAGTCGGTCGATAAGTCGGGTGTGGATGAGTCGGGCGATGAGTCGGGCGTCGAGGAGTCGAGCGTTGGGGAGTCGAGCGTCGAGGAGTCGTCATGCGAGCAGTTGAGGAGTCGTCAGACGAGGAGTCGAGTGTCGAGGAGTCGTCAGACGAGGAGTCGTCAAGCAAGTCGGGCGAGGAAGCGTCAGGCAAGAAGTCATCAGGTAAAGTCGAGGCGTCAACGGCACCGGGACCCTCCGTCGATGTAGAGGCATTGGCGGCGCTGGGACCCTCACTCGATGTAAAGGCGTCAGCAATGCCGGGACCCTCTATCAATGTAGAGATGTCGACAGCGCTGGGACCCTCCATCGAAGTAGAGGTGTCGGTGGTAGCATTGGGACCCTCCGTCGATGTAGAGACATCGGTGGCACTGGGACCCTCCATCGATGTAGAGGTGTCGACGGTGCTAGGACCCTCTGGGGATGTAGGGGCGGTATCTTCGGCGGTAGAACCAGGAGCCGAAGAACAAGGAGCTGAGACTGTAGCTGCTTGGGGACCAGGAGCCGAGGATGAAGGCAGGTACTGTGCCACAATGGCTGCCTTCCAACTTTCCATCTCCTCCACTGAGCGAGTGCTGTACCGGACCTCCGGTAAGCGAGGGCAGTCAGGCGAAGAGTGAAGTGGGGATGGGCAACGTGGTGCAGTGGCGAGAAGAGGTGGAGATGGATGGTGCTGGTAGTCTGTGGTTCCGACCTTACTTTGCCGCTTTTTCCTGCTGCGTCGGCGGCGTGAGCTGAGGACAGGAGCACACCAGAGATCGTCCTCCAGCTCAACGTCATCTTCAGACCACTGCAGGTGTGGCAAGCAATAAGTTGGTGGGGTGGAGGAAGAAGCTGGCTTAATAGCCAGGTGGCTCCCCCGGAGCTGAAACCTTTGTTCCTCCTCCTCGACCAGAAGAGGAGATGGTAGGACTTCTACCTTGGGTCTGCGGTCACCTCGTCTCTGGACGGGTTTGGTCCGGAAAACCCCACATCGGATGACAGGCTTCACTTCCACTTGCTCTTGTCTCTCCTTCTCTCGCAGGGTAGTCTTGTCAGCCTCACGGGCAAGAAACTAAAACAGGGTAATCATCTCACCCTTGGGTCTGGTTTGAGGTCCAGCCATTCTCCTGCTGGGTTCAGTAGATGGTCTCGGGTGTCTGTTAGGTTCTGCTGGCACGGAAGGAGTGTAGAACCCAAATGCAGGAGGAGGATGATAAACACTCAGGGAAAATTTTAAAGTGTTTATTTACAACAAAATTAAAACAAAACAAAGGATGGCAGGGTAGCAAACACTATTAAACTAAACTAAACTGGATTAAACTAACCTGAACTAAACTGTTTTTCTTCTCTGTTTTTTGCAGATGATGTGGTCCTATTGGCTTCATCAGGTCGTGATCTACAGCTTTCACTGGAGCGTTTTGCAGCCGAGTGTGATACGGCCAGGGATGAGGATCAGTTCCTCCAAATCCGAGGCCATGGTCTTGAGCCGGAAAAGGGTAGCATGCCTTCTCCGGGTCGGGGAGGAGGTCCTGCCCCAAGTGGAGGAGT
This sequence comes from Garcialebias charrua, assembly GCA_038048925.1. NCBI lineage: Eukaryota > Metazoa > Chordata > Actinopteri > Cyprinodontiformes > Rivulidae > Garcialebias > Garcialebias charrua. Next base: position 5,732 of record JBBPBX010085094.1, read on the forward strand.
TTAAGTATCTCGGGGTCTTGTTCACGAATGAGGGAAAACTGGAGCGTGAGATCGATAGGCGGATAGGTGCAGCGTCCGCAGTGAAGCGGGCGCTGTACCGGTCTGTCGTGGTGAAGAGAGAGCTGAGTCAAAAGGCAAAGCTCTCAATTTACCGATCGATCTACGTTCCCACCCTCATCTATGGTCATGAGCTTTGGGTTGTGACCGAAAGAACGAGATCTCGGATACAAGCGGCTGAAATGAGTTTTCTCCGCAGGGTGTCTGGACTCTCCCTTAGAGATAGGGTGAGAAGCTCAGTCATCCGGGAGGGACTCGGAGTAGAGCCGCTGCTTCTCCACATCGAGAGGAGCCAGTTGAGGTGGCTCGGGCATCTGGTTAGGATGCCTCCTGGACGCCTCCCTGGTGAGGTGTTCCGGGCATGTCCCACCAGGAGGAGACCCAGAGGAAGACCCAGGACATGCTGGAGGGACTATGTTTCTCAGCTGGCCTAGGAACGCCTTGGGATTCCTCCTTAGGAGCTGCTCCAAGTGGCTGGGGAGAGGGAAGTCTGGGCCTCGGTTCCGGTTCTGTGAGGTGCGGACGTGGGGAATGAGCTATTGCTGAAAACTCTATACTTGTGCATGAGTATTATGATAAAGCTTTGGTAAGTCCATATTTATTTAAATAAACTATATAACTAAATGTAAGATCATTTAAAAAGGTATTAAAAATTTGATAACCGATCTTTTCTCCCCCCATTATTTCCACAAACTGGACGTGGAAACGTCGGAGAGCCTTGAGTTGTTTATCGACGATTATTTTGAAAGGTTTGTCATGAGCGACCCTAATGTAACATCCGGTGCGGGTAGCGATTCGGCTAACACGAGCGGTAGCGGTGGCGAGTCGAAGCCGAATGCTAAACGGTACCGAGAGGGAAGCTCAGATAGCGTTTCGGAACCTTCGGTGGATAATTCAGGCTTCGTGACGATTCTGGAGTCAATTGATAAAAAGTTGTCTAGCTTGGACGCCCGGCTGGCGTTAGTTGAGGAGCTACAGAAGGAAGTAATGGGGTTGAGACAATCACTGGAGTTCACCCAGGAACAGGTAGCATCTCTAGCTAATGAAAACATTGAGCTAAAGGTAACAGTTGGACAGCTTAAAGATCAGATGTTGCAACTTTCCGGGGATAATAAAAAATTTAAAGAGTCAGTATTAGATATCCAAGCCAGAAGTATGCGGGATAATGTTATTTTCTCTGGGATTCCGGAGGGGGCGGAGGAAAATCCGGAGGCCTTGGTTCGGGACTTCTTTCAAAAACAGCTAAAGTTGCCGAGTGAAACCATTAAAGCAATTACTTTTCATCGAGTTCACCGCCTCGGTGCTAAACGGCCTGGGAACACTAGACCGCGCCCGATAATAGCTAAATTCGAACATTATAAACAAAAGGAACAGGTTAAAAGCCGAGGTAGGGAACTACGTGGGACACATTTTAGTATGAACGATCAATATCCTGCAGAAATCCTGAGCAGAAGGAAAGTACTATTCCCGATAAGAAAGAAAAATATAAGCGAAGGAATAAGAGCTAACATCTCCGTGGATAAACTCTATATAAACGGTCAGCTGTTTAGAGATCCAGAAACTACTCCTTGGCTTTATTAGCCATATGATCAAGGTAAGAACTATATCGGTTGCTAATATTGATTAATATTATTAAATATAGTATTTGTTAATATTACTTACCAGATATATTTAATTTTTTTTCAGCACAGCTCGGTGGTGGGACACACTCAGATAGTGGTGATACACAAGGTGGGATGACACTTGATGTGGTAAGAGGGTGTTTTTGTTGTTTTTTCTTATCTGAATTATGTTTCCATGTATATCATTTCTCTTTGTTTTCTTGTCTATATTTTTCTAACTCAACAATTATCAGCGCACAAGCACAAGGGTTCACACACGTCTTTGTATATCCATACAATTACTTTATGAATGAAAACTTCCCTGATTCATTTTCAAAAGAAACAGCAATTACTTTATTTAAAAATCATATATAGTTATTCATTAAGGGATATGTTTTTGTCTGGATATATTACTATCTTATATATTTCAGATAATGGGTGTGGTTTAGCTATATTATCATTAGCACAGGTATGGGTACCTTAGGGTTTGTCACATGGAACATTAATGGAGCCGGTAGCCAACGTAAAAAATATAGAATTTTTAACCAGATTAAAAGATTAAAGGCAGATGTTGTATTACTCCAAGAAATTCATAAATTGGCCTCAACTGTGGAGGAGCTTAAATCTTCAGAGTTTCCTAATGTATTCTCAGCATGTTATAATTCAAGACAAAGAGGGGTGGCAATTTTAATACATAAAAATGTTAACTTCACAGTATTAGATCAGGTTATAGACCCGCACGGTAGATATATAATATTAAAGTTATCAATATTTAGACAAAATGATTGTATTGTTAGCATATATGGACCGAATGTAGACGCAGCAGCTTTTTTTCATGATTTTTTTTCCACCCTATCAAATCACATGGATTCCTTTGTTTTATTCATTCATTTCAAATTTAAAAAAAATACAAAGAACAAAAGAAATTACAAAAGACACAGAAAAATAAAGAACAAATTTAAAATGAAAGGAAGCAGAAGAAGAAAATAATCTTATAATATCTGCCCCTTTTTGTAAAAACAAAATTCCATTCAAACAATCATGTCAAGCAAAATTTATCCATAAATCATATTTGTAATTCATAAATTATATAACCAATTTCGAGAGATTTTAAGTATATAGCATTTATACATAGTTTTTCAACAATGAATTCTTGATCATTTTTTTAAATACAGACATTGACTGTGCAACCTTTACATCATAGTCCAATCTATTCCAAATACCAATTCCATATATTAAAGTAAATCGACCCTTTAAACTTGTTCTGTATTGTGGTATAACAAAAATATCTTTACCCTTTAAATTATAACAACTTATCCTTTTTACAAAAAGCTTTTGAATATTTGAAGGTAGATTGTTATTTTGTGCTTTATACAATAATAAAAAAATATTATATTCCACCAAATCATAAAATCCTAGTAACTTCAATTTATAAAACAGCACACTAGATGGATGGTGATAATGCGTTCTAGTAATTATCCTTAAAGCTCTTTTTTGTAAAATAAAAATAGGTTTCGTTGTAGTTTTGCATGCTGTACCCCAAATTTCAACACAATAAATCAAATGTGGTAGTATGAATGTACTATACAGCAAAAACAAAGATTTATCATCAAGTAAGTCCTTTACCTTATATAGTACTCCAATGGATTTGGATAATTTAATTTTAACATAATTTACGTGTTGCTTCCATGACAGTCTCTCATCAATAATCACACCCAGGAATTTAATTTCATTTACTCTACATATTTCAAATCCGTTGATACTGAAAGGAACTTCAGTTGTTACCTTTTTATTACCGAAAATCATATAATTTGTTTTTTGAATGTTTAGAGATAACTTATTTAAATTAAACCAGTTTTGTATGTTAATAAATTCCTTCTTCATCAATTCCAACATTTGCTCCAGGTTATTACCAGAATAAAAGAATGTAGTGTCATCGGCAAAAAGAACACATTGAAGAACACACGAAACATCCATTAAATCATTAATATACAATATAAACAACTTAGGACCAAGTACGGATCCCTGTGGTACACCACATGATATTTCACAAAGGTTAGATCTTGTTTCATCTATCTGTACAAATTGTTTTCTATTCTCTAAGTAGTAACCACTGTAGAGCCGGTCCTCTAATGCCATATTTATTCAATTTTTCCAGTAGTATTGTGTGATCAATCGTGTCAAATGCCTTTTTAAGATCAACAAACACACTGACGCAGTATTGCTTTTGATCTACTGCCGTGGTTATGTGTTCCATTAACTCCATTAAAGCCAACGAAGTTGAATTTTTTGATCTAAACCCGTATTGACTATTACTTAGTATATTATGTTTATCAAGAAAGAGATCTAATCTGGATGCAAACAGTTTTTCCAAGATTTTAGAGAACTGTGGTAATAAAGAAATTGGTCTGTAGTTGTTGTATTGACATTTGTCACCATTCTTATAAAGTGGAACCACTTTAGCTATCTTCATTCTATTTGGAAAAATACCCGTTGAGAACGACAAATTACAAATATATGTAAATGGTTCTATAACATGGCCTATTATTTCTTTTACGACCATCATGTCCAAATCTTCACTGTCTTTAGATCTTTTGTTAGTAAATGTTTTAACCATCATCATTATTTCTTCATTGTCCGTTTCTCTCAGAAACATACTATTTACAGGACTATTTATTAAGTGACTCACATTTCTATCCACTTTTGGTATTTTTTCTGCAAGGTTTGATCCTACATTAACAAAATAATTATTAAATCCATTGACAATTTCATTTTCATCGTGGATTTCTTGGTTATTCTCAATGAAATATTTAGAAATACCACAACCAACCTTATTTTTATTCAAGACACCATTTAATACTTGCCATGTTGCCCTCATATCACCTCTTTTTTCATGTAATAATTTACTGTAGTATTCCCTCTTTTGTTTCCTGATAATCGTCACTAATTTGTTTTTATACTTTTTATATTTGCATTCTGAATCACTTGTTCTAGATTTCAGGAAAAATGAATACAGATTATTCTTTTTCTTGCATGCATTTCTCAATCCATTAGTCATCCATGGTGGATCTACTTTTTTCTTTGTTTGTTTTTTCTTTGTTAGCACACAATTCTTATTATACAAAACTTCCAGTATGCTCATAAACTCTTCATAGGATTTATTTACATCGTCCACATAAACACCTTCCCAATTCTGTTTATCTAAGTCATTTTTTAATCTATCCAATGCTTTTTTTGATGTGTTTATTAATTTATTTTTATTTCTGGGAATTATCTTATCAATATCAGTATTTATATAAGTTATGAAAATTGGTAAGTGATCACTTATATCTGTCATCAAAATACCACTTGTCATAACCCCATTAATGATATTTGTAAAAAAGTTATCAATTGTAGTTGCACTGTGAGATGTAATTCTTGTCGGGTTGTTAATTAAAGGGAATAAACTCAAACTATACATTGAATCTGTAAATATGTTGTGGTTATTTGAATCAGTTATGTTTCCAAGATCAATATTAAAATCTCCACATAAAATAACATTTTTGTTACAGGTCTTAACTAGTAGTTCATTTAGTTTGTCCGTGAATAATTCTATTCTTGATCCTGGAGATCGGTATACACAACTTATTATTATATTTTTACTAATAGTATTTATTATTTCTATTGTTATAATTTCCATTATATCATCGACAACTAATGACATTTCACTATGCAATCTGCACTGTAAATCAGAGTTGACAAATAAAGCCACTCCTCCACCTCTTTTATTTTTTCTATTCATGTAATATATTTCATATCCCTCAATGTAAGCGTTTTGTATATTTCCATCATTTAACCATGTTTCGGACAGTGCTATGATTGTAAAAGGTGTGTTAAATTTTTTTAAGTATTCTTGTATTTCAGAAATTTTTGTATTCAGACTTCTACAGTTAAGATGAATTATTGAAAGAGTCCCATTTGCCGTAGCAATTTTGTTATACTGTTCAATATTATAATATTCACTGTTTTTTATGGTTGGAAAAAGATTTCTATTAATGACATCATCGACATTATATATTTTAAATTCTAATTCATCATGCGTTTCCATCATTTGATGTTATTGTTTGCCATGATGTTTATTTTATTGATTTTATGTGTAAGAAGTTTCATGACTTGTTTTTTATTTCATTACACGGGCTCATCTCAATCTTTCCAAGTCATTCAACTCTCTTATCATTTTAGCCTGTTGTCCTTCTTTTTCAATAACCCAAATTTTACCGTTTCTCGTCCATGTTGAAAATATATTTTTTTGTTTCTTTAACAACCTTGCCTCGCGAGCAAGGTTACCATTTTTCTTTGTCAAATGTTCGTTTATATAGACTCTTGTTCCTTTTAATTTTCTGGTCTGCATCAATACATTGTTTCGAGATTTTCTGCTGATAAATCTTACTACTATTACTGGTTTATCCTTTTCCTTCTTACTGGGTAAAGTGTAACACATAGAAATATCAGCATGATCCAGATCAATGTCCTTGTCTTGAAAAAAGTCCACAACTTGTTTTTCTAGAGTTCGCTGTTCTCTTTGTGATCCATCCTCCGTCGATTTTTCACCTGAAACCACTTTTGTGAAAAGTCGAGGTTTAATCTCTAGTCCTGTGATAACAAGATTATCTTGTCTCGCATTTTGTTCAAGTTCATCAATCCGTTGCTCTAGAATATTTATTTTATTGTCTTTATTTTCTAACTGCAGTCTCAGTTGTTTAACCTCCTCAAACAAGCCCATTAGGAGTTTATTTTGAGATGTCAGTGTAACTAATTCTGAGTTAATAAAGTTCAAAGATTTTCTGATTTCCTCCATATCATCCAAGGACTGTTTGGGCTGCTCCTTTTTTTGTTTTGATGACATTTTTTATCGACTGAGATTTTCACGATGGTGGTGTATCAACGCTAGCACACACTGCCATAACAGGCAGGAAAATACTGATCAATCCACTCCTAGGATCCACACAAATATCACTCTTCTCAAGAAACAGTTACTCACGAGAACCAGAGTGGAAGGTTGAAGAGCGATATCTAACTGCCGAATCGAACAGCCTCTCAATCACGGCTGCTCCCAAACCGTAGCAGAATAAGCTAACCAGGCCGGTCTCCCACCTCGGTGCTGCCAGCTCCTCCGCTCTCCCAGGTCGACGCTGCTCGATTCCGCCAGACTTGCCTCTCTCCCGGCTAGGTGCCACTAGCCTCGTTCCGCCACTCTCCCGGCCAGGCGCTGCTAGCTCCAACGCTGTCCCGGCTATGTGAGGTTAGCCTCGCCGCTCTCCCGGCTGGGCGCTGCTAGCTCCAACGCTGTCCCGGCTAGGTGCTGTTAGCCTCGCCGTTCACCCGGCTAGGCGCTGCTAGCTCCAACGCTCTCCCGGCTAAGTGCCACCGGCTCCGACGCCCTCCTGGCTAGGCGCTACTAGCCTCGCCGCTCACCCGGCTACGTGCCGCTCGTTCCACCACTCATCCACCACGGTGCCGCTCGGTGTCGCTTCCCAAGCCGCTCACCCGGCTAGGTGCTGCTAGCTCCAACACTCTACTACCTCGTCCCCACACACGAAGCAGACAGACGACAATCCTCCAACAATCCTCTCCAGTAAACAATTCTCAAAATTTTGCTTGAAAGTGAGATTGTTTGAAAATTTATGACTCCAACGTGGCAGAGCACTCCTCTACACGTCCGCCCGCTCACTCACGCCAAATCTAACTCCCCTCACTGGTGATGGGAGGTGATCTCAACTTTGGTTTAGATGACAAATTAGACAGACTGAATGCAGCGGGAACTCAACGCAGTTGGCAATCTATAAATATAGTTAAACAGTATATGAATGATTATGGGCTCTGAAATGCATGGCATTGTTTTCACCCTGATAGCAAAGAATATTCATTCTTTTCACATGTGCATCACTCATATTCTCGTCTAGATTATTTCATAGTAAGCAATTCATTGATGACAAACATTTCAGACACTAAGATACACCCTATTGCTGTCAGCGATCATGCACCAGTTACTGTAAATTTAGATTTAAAAAAAACAACAACAAAAAATATAAATTGGAGATTAAATACATCACTGCTACAAGAAGAAGAATTTTTGCAATATTTTAAAAAAGAATGGGCATCGTATCTAGAGTTTAATGACTTGCCAGGAACTTCAGCATGTACACTTTGGGAGGCTGGGAAAACAGTCATGAGAGGTAAAATAATATCCTATTCAACAAATAAAAAGAAAAAAGAAAATAAACGTATTGATGAATTAGAGAAATCCATTAAATTGTTAGAAGGTCTACAAGGTGAGGAAACACATCAAAAGCTACGCAAATTAAAATTAGAACTAAATGAATATATTGATAAGAAAAATAAATTCTTGATACAAAGACTTAGATTAGATCATTTTGAATACGGTAATAAATCAGGGAACTTTTTAGCTAATCAACTCAAATTAAACAAAGAAAAAACATCTATATATGGTATTAAAGATGAAAATGGAAATATATTTTATGATGAGGGAAAAATAAACGATGTTTTTAAAGATTTCTATAAAACTCTATACACTCCACAAATAAATCCATCTAATGAGGATATTAATGAATTCTTGGAGAAAGTAACACTTCCAAAACTAGATATTAGTCAGTCATCAAAACTAGACTCACCATTAACATCAGATGAGCTCCATGAAGCAATTAAAAGCATGCCTAATAAGAAATCTCCAGGTCCTGATGGCTATCCAGTGGAATTCTATAAAGAATTCTGGGATATACTGGAACCGATATTCTATAGAGTGCTACTTGAGTCAGAAGGAAATGGCAGGCTACCAACACATATGAATTCAGCTAACATTAGTCTCTTATTAAAATCAGGCAAAGACCCAGTATTACCTACCAGTTATCGTCCAATCTCTCTTATTAATGTAGATGTTAAAATAATTTGTAAAGTCTTATCAAAAAGACTAGAGAAGATAACTCCTGTTATTATACATCCAGACCAAACCGGATTCATAAAGGGAAGACACTCGAACACAAACACTCGCAGATTATATAATGTAATAGAGTATTCGTATTTTAAAAATATTGAAACAGCTATTTTTTCTTTAGATGCTGAAAAAGCATTCGATAGAGTAAATTGGAATTTTTTATTTGCTACCTTAAAGACCGTGTAAAGTGAAATTAAATGTGTGTTTTTATTTTGTCACACGGCATAAATATGTGTTATTAATCACCCATATAAATCTGACTGATTAAAAACATTGATTTCCTTATAAAATTAAGTCTCAAAAATCATGAAAAAACATGATTTTGCCTTGCTCTAGAACGCTGGGGGCGTGTCGCACGTGGGCGTGGTTTCAGCGCAGTACTGCACTCATGTCCTTTTCCTGCCTTGAGCGAGAGACAGACAAGGAGCAGCAGTGAAAACCTGCTCTGTTTTTATCTGAGTTCTGGCCGGTCACCTCGCATGCGGGGTCTGTGTTGGTGATTAAAAAGAGTAATCACGTTGATAAGTTATCTCATCTCTGTGTCAGCAGAGTCACGGCGCTCTCACACACACACACACACGCGCGGGGGGGCTCGGATGTGAAAACAGGTGCAGCTCGCTCCAGCCGCAAAAGACAGAGGGCTGCGCAGCGGTTTTCTGTGTTTATATGTTCATGAAAACTTTAAAAAAATAAATTAAAAACAGGGAGTGCTTCTCCTTCAGAGCAGACCTGCACACCAGGAAATATTTAGAACCTGGTGCAGCCTCGTTGGACATGAC
>JBBPBX010085095.1:0-15159 GCA_038048925.1 Garcialebias charrua
GTTCACATGCATTTGTAAATGTAAATTTTTTTGTTGTTTTAATTTCACAGATAAAATCTTCAATCTGTTTTATTTTTTCTTACAGGTCTTTGATGTCCAAGTTTTTATTTGTCCTTTTTCAAATATAATTTTATTGCATGTATTGTAATTGTTCTTTTTTATTCTTGTGATATTGCATTTCATATTTAGCTCTTCTAATTGTGTCTATTTTTTACTGACTTTTAGAGAAATATGTTTTATATCTACTAATAATTTGTGCATCTTTCTTTGGATGACATGAAGTTGTTGTTTTAGCGACTTGTCGTGGCTGAAGGTGAGATCATGATGCCTAGTTATGCAGGCCAGGAGGAACATTTTCAAACCAAACTGCATATGATTTTTGACACTCGTGCAAATGTTCCTACCCTTTTGGAGCACAGAGATCCTGAATATCCACTCCTGCAGGCGCAGACATTCGGACGAATGCATCGACTGCCAAACAAACATTTCTGCTCACATTGAGCTGAGAGGGAAAAAAACAAACAAACCATAATTTAAACACAAGGTTTCACCAGATGGATGTAGGTGTGTGCAGAAATACTTTATTTTTGGTTCACCCAGAGTTAGCAGGTTTTGAAGAGGCTGTTTTTTTTTTGTTGTACTCACGGATCTGACACAACATGCCCTGCCACCCTGGTGCACAGTGGCAAGTGTTTGGACCGACACACTCTCCTCCGTTCAGGCATGACTGCAGACAACTGGCTGAGAGGTGAAAAGACTCACATTAAACATCTGAACCCAAACGATGCAATTTAGCATGATTTTAGTACATTTACAAGTGGAATCATGGGTAATTTTTATCCAAGTATCAAAATGCAGGTGATACGTTTTTTTGTCTTTGCCCTTATTTTTGCCCTTATTTACTGGTAAGCTTATTTTTGTCTTTGATGATGGCTGCCATAGCCAACAACACAAAACTCACTAAGCTCTACAAACAACAGCTAAAGTTAGGTGACATAGTAGTAGCTGAGAGTCATCCCTATTTTGTAATCTGAGAGCCAAATGATCACACAAATTCTGTTCTTAAAACATTGGCATGAACTGTTGGAGTCACTTCTGTCTGTCTGTTAGCAAAATTTTTCATAAAGCACAGAACAGAGACCTCCGTGACCCAAAAAGGAAGAAGCGGGTAAAGATGATGGATGCCTGGCACAGGACATATTTGTATGAGACTTGGAAAGGAATCGTTAGATGTTTATCGACAACTGATTCAAGATGGCTGTTTGAGCTAAGCAACATTAGCAAACACAGAAATGGCTACAACTCAGTCATTGTTACTGAAAATTGAGTAGAAATCTGGTGGGGTAGTATGTGAGAGTCATGCTTTGAGGACCACCCAGCATTGATTTTAGTTATCAATAGTCATTTATTTAAAACATTTTTAGTTTATTTTTTTGTAACTAGACATATTTTTGTGTCCAAATGACAATAGACTTAAAGAAGGGCTAGGGTTTTGTCATCATTATGCAATCAGATTGTTTCTGCAAAATTTTCAAAGTTTTTCGTCATCGTGTCACTTACGTTTGTCACATTTTGTGCCTGTCCAGCCCGATGGACAGTCACACACATCTGGGCCAATGCACCTGCCACCGTTCACACACACAGGCTCACAAACACCTGAGCAGTGAAAAAAGAAATGGTAGGAATTAATCTTACCTCACAAAATGTAAACACTGAAACTTTCTACATAAAATTTACAAGAAAACTTAATAAACTTAAAAACAGTGAATAAACTGGAATAATTTTCCTCAAGGCTCTTGATGTTTCGGGCTGTCTTGGTTGACACACCTTTGCAACATCTCATGGACATCAGGAGCAGTGCCACTGGATTGGCAGACTGGGGTGGTGGTTCCTCTCTTCAAAAAGGGGATTGGAGGGTGTGCGCCAATTAGGGGTATTACTCTCCTAGGTAAGGTCTATTCAAGTGTACTGGAGAAGCAAGTCAGATCGTTGGTCGAACCTCAGATCCAGGAGGAACAATGTAGGTTTCATTCTGGCCATGGGATACTGGACCAGCTCTTTACCCTCACTAGGGATCTCAAGGGGTCATGGGAGTTTGCCCATCCAGTCTACATGTGTTTTGTGGTCTTCTTTCAACCATGTTCTTCAAGATAACCGTGGGAGGTACCCTGTTAATATGGGATTGGAGGCCTGTTGTTATGGGCTGTTTGGTCCCTATACAGCCTGAAGGAGCAGCATGGGTTTGCCTTCCTGTGGACCCACCACCTGCAGGAAAGGCCATAAAAGTCGGGTGCATGATGCCATGGGCAGTGGCCGAACGTGGGGGCCTTGGCACTCTGACCCTGGCTTACCAAAGCTGGCTCTTGGGACATGGAATGTGACCTCTTTGGCGGGGAAGGAGCTTGAGCTTGTGCACGAGGTTGAGAGGTACCGACTAGATATAATTGGGCTCACCTTGACACACAGCATGGGCTCTGGAACAGATCTTCTTGAGAGGAGCTGGACCTTATTCCATTCTAGAGTTGCTCATGGTGAAAGGCGTCGAGATGATGTGGGTCTACTTGTAGCCCCCTGACTTGGTGCCTGTGTGTTGGAGTTTTCCCCGGTAGATGAGAGGGTGGCTTCCCTTCACGTTTGGGTGGGGGGAAGGGCTCTGACTGTTGTTTGTACCTACGTGCCGAATGGCAGTTCAGAGTATCTGGCTTTTTTGGGGTCTTTGGCAGAGATGCTTGAAGGTGTGCAAGCTGGGGACTCCTTTATTCTGCTGGGGGACTCCAATGCCCACGTGAGTAATGATAGTGTGACGTGGCGGGGCATGATTGGGAGGAATAGTCTCTCTGATCTGAACCCTAGCAGTGTTCTGTTATTGGACTTCTGTGTTAGTCATAGTTTGTCCATCACGAACAACATGTTCGAACATAAGGGTGTCCATAAGTGCACTTGGCACCAGGATGCCTTAGGATGTAGATTGAGAATTGACTTCACAGTCATGTCATTGATTTGCGACCATTTGTGTTGGACACTCAGCTGAAGAGAGGAGCTGAGCTGACAACTGATCACTACCTGGTAGTGAGTTGAATCAGATGGCGGGGATAAGGCCAGACAGACCCGGTAGACCCAAACGTGTAGTGAGGGTTTGCTGGGAAAGTTTGGCAGAAGAACCCGTCAAGGAGATCTTCAACTTACACCGCAGGGAGAGCTTTAACCGCATCCTAGCTGAGGTGGGGGACCTTGAGTCAGAGTGGGCCATGTTCCGCACCTCGCTTGTTGAGGTAGCTGCCTTGAGCAGTGGCCGCAAGGTTGTCATTGCTTCAGAGGGTGTGCTCCAATTATAGGGTCATCACTGTCTTTAGCCTCCCTGGTAAGGTCTACTCAGGGGTCCTGGAGAAACGAGTCCAATCGTTGGTCGAAGAGGAAAAATGTGGGCCGTGGCCGTGGAACACTGGATCAACTCTTTACCCTCATTAGGGTCCTCGAGGGGTCATGGGAACTTGCCGATCCAGTCTACATGTTTTGTGGACTTGGAAAAGGCATTTGACCGTGTTCCTTAGGGTATACTGTGGTGGGTGCTCCATGAGTATGGGATTGGTGGTACATTGCTACGGGCTGTTCAGTCCCTATACATGTGATACAAGAGTTTGGTTCACAGTGCCGGTAGTAATTTGGACCCCTTCAGGGTGGGAGTTGGACTTTACCAAGGCTGCCCGTTTTCACCGATTCTGTTCATAATTTTTATGTACAGAATTTCTCAGTGAAGCCAGGGGATGGAGGGATTCTGGTTTAGTGAACTCAGGATTCCATCTCTGCTCTTTGCAGATGATTTGGTCTTGTTGGCGTCATTGTGCCGTGATCTGCAGCTCTCACTGGAGCAGTGGCAGTCAAGTGTGAAATGGCTGTTAAAAGAATCAGCACTTCCAAATCTGAGTCCATGTTCCTCAGTCGGAAAAGGATGGATTGCTCTCTTTGGGTTGATGGTGAGGTTCTGTCTCAAGTGGAGAGGTTCAAGTATCTTGGGGTTTTGTTCACCAGTGAGGGAAGAATGGAGCATGAGATTGACAGATGGAGTGGTGCAGCGTCTGCAGTATTGTGGATTCTGTGGTGGTTTGTTGTGTTGAAGAGGGAGCTGAGCAGTAAGGCAAAGCTCTCTATTTACAGGTCAGTCTACATTCCTACCCTCACCTATGACCATGAGCTCTTGGTAGTGACCGATAAAATGAGATTGCGGATACAGGCGATTTAAATGAGTTTCCTCTGCAGGATAACTGGACTCTCCCTTAGACTGAGAAGTTCAGTTATCCGGGAGAGGCCTGGAGCAGAACCGCTGCTCCTCCACATTGAGAGGAGCCAGTTGAGATGGTTCGGGCATCTGGTAAGGATGCCCCCTGGACACCTCCCCAGGGAGGTGCTTTGGGCATGTCAGACTGGGAGGAGTCCCTTGGGATGACCTAGGACAAGCTGGAGAGACTACATCTCTCGGCTGGCCTGGGAATGCCTTGGAGTCCTCCCAGAAGAGCTGGAAGAGGTGGCTGTGGAACGAGATGTCTGGGCCTCCCAGCTCAAGTTGCTGCCCTCATGACCCAACTTTGGAACAAGCAGAAGATAATGGATGGATGGAAATTGGAATAAAAGGTTTGATTAATCCTGTTTGCAGGTAAGAAATCACATCTTGAAATGGGTTGTAACTAAAACTTACTGTAATCAGTTGTAGATGCCAATTCAAGGATTGTTTTGTGATATTTAATTAAAATCTCTTTGGTGATTAGATATTTTGCATTTTATTTTGCATATTTTAACAGAGAGACAAACGCATGCACCGACAAGACAAAACATAGTCGCTATGCATTTTTTGGCGGTTACGAGTAAAGATGAAGAACTGACTTTTCTCACAGTGTCTTCCTGTGCGTCCTTGCAGACAGGAGCAGACATTGTTCCTCATGCACGAGCCACCATTTTTACAGGGCGGACTGCAGACCGCTGGAGCAGAAAGAGAGTCAAACAGTAGCCTATTAGACAAAAATTGAGGGTTCTGCGCTTTAGTTTTACATTTAGCCAATTCACACATTTACCGTTTTGACACTGAGCTCCATAGAAACCATGAGGACACTGGCAAGCATTTGGCCGAACACACAAACCTCCGTTCAGACAGACAGGTGAGCAGAGAGCTGGAGAAAAGATGGATTCAACAAAATATTTAGCACACAAAGACTATATATATTTTTTTATCATAGCATTGTTGCACAACTCACCAGTCTCACAGGAGGGTCCGGTCCAGCCAGTGGGACACAAACACTGATCCGGGGACACACATTGACCTCCGTTGTGGCAGTGATGGCTGCACACCACTGTGATCAGTTAAAACAACAAATTTAACCTTAATAGATGTAAACCATAGTTCTACAGTTCTATGAATCCCGGATGACCGCCAGAGGGCAGTGCTGAAAGCACTGAATGTTCCCTTCGCGTATGCGACGTTCAAGTGAAAATACTAACAATGTTACACATGTGTGACCGGATGAGCAATCAGAGGCTACATAGCCTAGTGTCATCCGTGGCTCTGCTCCTACAGAATCTTCTCGCGGAAAGCAAGGATTCTGATTCTGAAGGACCCACACCTTCACCAATCAATCACAAGGTCAGAACTAGTAACTAGTTTAACTTGACCATCAAGACACCTAGTAGAAAACAAGGCCAAACTGAGAGAGGCTAGCACCGCTAGCGTAGTCAAACTGTTTACAAGGTTGACGAAGAAATGCTTGGGAGAGGGTGCACAACGCTAACTTTCACCAAGAGAGAAACAAGGCCCAAACTGAGAGGGAGGCTAGCACCGCTAGCTCAGTCTAACCGTTTACAGTATAAGGTTGGCGAAAGGTGCTTTGGGAGAGGGTGCACAACGCTAACCTTCACCAATAAAAAGACGAGGCCAAACTGAGAGAGGCTAGCACTGCTAGCTCAGTCCAAACGATTATAAGGTTGGCGAAAAAAACTTTGGGAGAGGGCACACAACGCTAACCTTCACCAATAGAAAACAAGGCCAAATTGGGAGAGGCTAGCACAGCTAGCTCAGTCCAACCGTTATAAGGTTGGTGAAAAAATGCTTTGGGAGGGAGTGCGAAATGCTTACCTTCACCAATGGAAAAAATAAGGCCAAGCTGAGAGAGGCTATCACCACTAGCTCAGTCCAACCGTTATAAGGTTGTTGGGAAATAAATGCTTTGGGAGAGGGTGCGAAACGTTAAGCTTCACCAACAGAACACAAGGCCAAAAACTCAATGAGGCTAGCAAAAATAATTGATAAGAGGGTGCGAATGCTTACCCTCCAACTTAGAGAACAAGACCAGAACACAGTTGGCTACGTAATTAAACCTCGGTAAAAGTAATACCACTTATGTGTCGAACCTCACGTGGAAATTGTCTCATAAAGCGGACGGAACTGCAACCAATGGCAACAGAAGAGCTGCAAATCAAGGCAAAGTAACTACTGTACTTGTGTGTCAAATTCACACAGTAGCCTCACACAAGGCGGACGGAGCCATCACAAGCGGCAGTGACATGAAATAAGCAAAAGCTACTCACCAATGTTGAATCACAGTACGCTGTGGTTGGGAGGGGGGCGAAGCCACCGTAGCCCAAAAGAAATTCCTTGATGAAGGTTAAACCCAAACACGCTGCTCCAGCCGACAGACGGTCGGGCCGACAGACAGTCAGGCCGGCAGCGATGGTGGGAAAAGAAAACCCAAAGACCTGAAGCCTTGGATCGAACGCGTGCGAGAAGAAAAAGTAGCAGAGCCACGGATGATGCTAGACTATATAGCCTCAGATTGCTTATTCGGTCACACACGTGTGACGTCATTGGTATTTTCACTCGAACAGCGCATGCGTGAAGGGAACATTCATTGATTTCAGCAATGCCCTCTGGTGGTCAGTAGGGATAAAATAGAATGCACATACAATTTTTAATTCAATTTAATTCAGTTTATATAGCACCAAGTCATAACAGAAACGTTCATATACAGGTATACTGTCTATAAAATAAAGTTAATAATTATCTGAGGAGCAGACTGCTTTGAGTTTAACTTCATCGCAGACTCTGATCTTGAGCAAGCTTAAGTAACAGTGGAAAGAAAAAACTCTCATGAGGAAGAAACCTCCAGCAGAACCAAGCTCAGGGCAAGTGGTCATCTGCTTCAACTGGCTGGGTTTAAGAGGAACAGGAAGGATGAACAGATACACAATGACAGGTCGAGAATCACATTAATATAGAAATAGTATTAAATGAAAACTATTAAAGGGGACCACAGATGCAAAATTCACTTTTTAATGCTTTTTTTTACCCTACTTTGGGTATTTACTTCTTAAAAAACAGTCCTAGGGCCAAAGAAATGCACCCAGTGGTATATTTACTCTAAGTAGATTTATTTTTCTGGGATATAAATGTCTCGTTTTCAAATCCTGCGGCTTGTGACGTCACAATCCGCAGCCACAACCCACCCCAAACCTGAGTCCAGCCCCTCACCTAGCAACCCCTGGTTAGGCTCAACCCACTTCAGTATAAAAGACGTGACGGTTGTTTTTCCTGATTTCATCTCATCTTTTGTTTAAATGTTCTTAATTTCATGTGTACAGCACTTTGTTGCAGCTGTGGTTGTTTTAAATGGCTTTATAAATAAAGTATAATTGTTATTTTTACGTTTTAGTTCAATTTTTAGCGTATTAGCGATCGCTCCCAACGAGCAGCCGGCAGACGTAAAACGAGCAGATCACTGCTGCCTGACCATGCAACGAGCGGAGCAAAGCGGGCGGGGATTGGACATGCCGGCGAAGGGACCATCTGCCGCCTGGAGCTGCTAGCTTTTGAGGACCGTGCTCCAATCAGAGGTTGCCTTATACGGATGAATTATCTGGAAATACTCTGTGAACTTTGTGTATGTGTCTGCGATCGCTCCCAGAGCGCCGCATGCAACGAGCGGAGCTAAGCGGAGCTAGGCGGGCAGAGGAGGAATGAGCTAACATTAGCCTCGGATTTGGGTGGGCTAATGCTAACAGGTGCAGCAAATGGCGGCGCGCGCATACGGCTTTTGGTAAGTTATCTTAAGCTAGCACTAGCCATTTCTAAAGTGCATGAAATGCTAAATTAAACCCTTTGGAGGGCGGAGTTAATGTAAACAGATTTTTGAAGGGCATGGCCTTCAGAGCTCATTATCATAAACAGCCTGTTCAGGACAGAAGTGAGAAAAGGCAGAACTGGAAAGGGGATATTTTATTTAAGAATTATTTTGTGTATTAAATTGAATGAACATGGTCTGGATAGCCCACAGACATACCATAAAAATGTATAAAACCAATATTTGGTCCCCTTTAAACTAACAATTCATTTTAAGAAAATAGGTCAATTTGTCCTCCAGTAGTCCAAGCCTATAGCAGCATAACAAGCCAACCCTAACTATCGGATTTATGAAAAAGGAAAGTCTTAAGCCCACTCTTAAAACTGGACAATGTGTCAGCCTCATGGACAGAAACTGGAAGTTTATTCCACAACTTGAGGAGCCTGATAACTGAAAGATCTTCCTCCCATTCTGCTTTTGGAAACTCTACGAACAGCAAGTGTGCCTGCAGTTTGAGAGTGAAGTGCTCTGTTAGGAAAATATGGGACAATAAAATGTGTAATATAAGATGGAGCTAGGTTGTTGAGGGCTTTGTAGGTTAGAAGTAATATTTTGAATTCTATTCTGAATTTGACATCATTCGCCCTTTAATATTCAGTGTCTGCTTCTGCATTTCTATCATGGCAAATAAAGTTTTGGACGTATTTTACAAATACACCTGTGGATTTAGAAAAATTTAAGATATAGATTTCAGTTTTAATTTATCTTAAATGTAATCATTGATTGTTGCTGTCTTTTGCCTTTTGAAGACATTAAGAACCAGATAGAATTTGCCCCAAATCTTTGGTTTTTCCATAAGAAATTGTGCCAAAAATTTTCAGCCTTTGACTTTCAAAGTAACAGTGTCAGAAATGCTACTGAAAAAGTTGGTGAAAATTTCTGGACTCACTTGTCTCACATCGAGGTCCAACAAACCCATAAAGACAAGAGCAAGTTTGCAGTCCCACACAGCTGCCCCCATTTTCACATGGTAATCTGCACAGAGCTGCACAAGAAATCCATCAAAACTTTCATCAATTTTTGTGAAATTAGTTTATAAACAATTACAATTTCCAGATCTTGAAGCTACACAAGTGTTTTGTTCTCTTAACTTCTAACCAATAAATTCAGACCAAAACCTTTGTAACATGTATGCATGCATATTTATGAAATGATAAACTTAAAAAAAATATTAACCTTGCTGACAAGTTTCTCCATGAAAACCTCTGGGACACTGACAAACATTTGGAGCGATACAAATGCCCCCGTTCACGCACTCTGGATCACAAATTGCTAAAAAAAAAAAAAAAAAGAATCTATATTTATTAAACAAAAATAAAATAATTATTCCAAGATGTTTACCTCTTACCTGTCTTACAGTTTAATCCATTGTAGCCTGATTTACAATGGCATGTGTTGGGTGCAACACATTCCATGTTTCTGCCACATGTGCGCCTGCAGACAGCTTTAAAACCAACAGATGTCAAATGAAAAACATCCTGGGAGATACATTTATTATCTCTGTCCACCTACATGAAAACAGACCTCTGAACAACTTCCTGTAAGTGTAGTTAAAATGCTTCCAATACTCTCCAAGGTGGCTGATTGGAGTATTGGATGGCTCCCTCTTTGAAGTGCAATTTATTTTCCTTTCTTTGTGTCTCTATGTCTTTAATAACTAATACATTGTTAAGCAACTCCACAGCACTGAAACAGCATTAGTGAGGGTTTGTAACGATATTATGGTATCAAATGATTCTGGTCAGTTTGTGGTACTTGTGCTCCTGGACCTTATGCTGCTTTTGATACTGTTGACCACAGTATCCTTATATCACGGCTGGAGCAGTGGGTTGGGATTTCAGGTGCTGCATTAGATTGGTTCTGCTCATACCTGAGTGGCAGGAGCTTTTGTGTCAAGGTTGGTAATAATGTCTCTGCCTCATTGACACTTTCTTGTGGTGTCCCACAGGGTTCAATTCTTGGACCCCTTCTTTTCTCACTTTATTTGCTCCCACTGGGGTCCATCCTGAGGAAATATGGTCTTTTATTCCACTGTATGCTGATGACTGTCAGATCTACCTGCCTGTGAAACCAGCAAGTGCTCGCTCCATTCTCCCTCTGTTAAAATGTCTGGATGACATTAAGGCCTGGATGGCTTCAAATCTTTTAAGTTTCAATGATGAGAAGACTGAAGTAATTGTCTTTAGCCCTAGCTCAACTGCCGCCTCTGATCCTGTCAACTTAGACTCTCTTCAGCCATATCTTAAGCAGTCTGGTAAAAAATCTCGGGATGGTTTTAGACTCTGATTTCAAGTTTACAAACAAATAAATTCTATTCTGCAAAAAAGCTTCTTCCAACTAAGACAGGTAGCTAAGCTCAAACCAGTGTTGTCCAGACCCGACCTTGAGAAGCTAGTCCATGGCTTTATCACGACCCATTTGGACTATTGTAATGCACTATATGCTGGGGTCAGCCAGGCCTCCATCTCACATCTCCAGCTCATCCAGAATGCCGCTGCTCGACTCTTAACCGGAACTCGCAGGTCTGAACACATAGCACCAGTTCTGTCCTCCCTTCACTGGCTCCCTGTGCAGTCCAGAATAGTCTTTAAGATTCTTCTATTGACCTTCAAATGCCTAAATGGCCTCGCACCCCTTTATCTCTCCGAGCTACTGGAACCATATGCTCCCTCCCGGGCCCTGAGATCATCCGATCAGCTGCTTTTGGCTGTTCCTAAAACAAGACTGAAGCTTAGAGGAGATCGGACATTTTCAGTCATGGGCCCCAAACTCTGGAACAACCTGCCCCCCCAACATCAGACCGGCCACCTCCCTTCCTCAGTTCAAATCTCTGCTAAAAACTCTTCTGTTCTCGCAGGCATTTCTCACAGTGTGAGTTGATTTAGTTTTTTTTTACTGTGCTTCTACGTTTTAAAGGATTTTATTAATTCTTCAGTATAATCATTAGTGTTTGGTATTTTTTTAATTCATTTTACTCCCATTGTTGATGTTGTTAAGCCCTTTGATAACAGTTTCTGTTCTAAATGTGCTCTACAAATAAAGTTGACTTGATTTGACTTGACTATGCTTTGCTTCAGCAAGGTAGGGTGTTTTGTGGCCAGATTTGTGGCTCAGTCTTACCTCGACAGGTTCTTCCATCTCCAGTGTATCCTATGGGACACCTCCCACAATGGAAACCCCCATCCATAGCAGGCTCACATTGGACACCAGGAAAACATGACGAGTCAGAGCAAGCCGTCACACGTTTGTCAGCTTTCATACCACTGCTGACTCTGTGAAGACTTGGGGTCGATTTTTGTTGTGGGGATTTGTAGACGGTCTTGCCTGGAGTTAAGGTTGGTGCTGGCTCCAATGGTGGCGTCTCCTCTGACTTTGGCTCAACCTCATCGCCATCTGCTGAGAACTCGGAATCAGGCAGAGTGTAGGACAGAGCGGTGAGAGCGGCAGTAAGAGGGATGGCAGGCCTTGAAGGAGTCCAGGTTTTTACTTTAGCAGGTGCTAAATTGTTGAGCTGTTGTTGGACTCTCTGCTCGGGCCGTGTTACTCTGTCATACTGAGTGGACGGAGTTACCTGAAGGGTCGTAGCACCAGTCAGTTCTCCTTCAAACTTATGAAGAATGGAGAGAAGAAAGAGGAAATTTTAACATCCAGAACAGCTGATTTTCTTTGATTTTTTATTTGTGTAGAATTGATCAACTCACCTTGTGAACCAGTTCTTTAAAATGAGTGGTTCTTGATTGGGTGTACAGGCTGGTGTTCAATCTGGAGATCCCACTTTTGTAGGAGGTGTGGGAATTTAAAATATGGAAAGCACTGACTGTTGACCTGGGAACATCTTTGGAGGCAGAAGTCACAGCTTCCCTCCTCCCCGTCCCACCTCCTCTTTCCAATATAGGTTGTTGATATGGTGGATTGTTTTGCCTGTTAATAGACAAGGATGGGCCTTTGATGCCTTGCCTTGTTGGGAAGGTGGGCACATGGAGGTGGGAGGTTTTAGCCTTGCTTTCTTGTGAAGATCGATTGGACTTGCCAAACATCTGCTGATGCTGAGGGAGGAGATTTGATGCTGACAAAAGACAGAAGGTTGAATAAGCATTTTGTACTTCTCAATTTTTCCAACACAATGAGACAGTCTCTTATCCCTACATCATCTTTGTGCCACAATGAAGACTTGCCTTTACCGTACTCATGTCAACTACCATACTTCTCTTACTTCCTACCATGGTGGTTTAAAGGCATAAGCGGTGGGTTGACTTTAACTCCCCATGTGGTATATACCCCTGTTATGTACTGTACCTTGGTCTGCTGTTTACTTAAACCAAATTAAGATGAAAAGGAGGCATCTTAGACTTGGCTCAATAATGCATGATGTACATCATCATTTTATCAAAAAAGCAAAGGAAGATAAAGCCATGTCAGTTTTGCTGTCTACATGCTTTAAATACAAACCAAGTTGCTCTAAGTAAAAGCAAAATAAATCTCTTGCTGACTGTTCAGAAATTCTGTGGTTGCTTTGTTGCATGGACCATTCATCTTCTTCTTGGAGTCTTGTTTTCCTAAGATTCATTTAACTCTTCTTCTACCTTGAAGGTATTTGAACGTATACCAGAAACTCTTAAGACTGCAGACTTACCTCTCACTGGAATAGTTACTGTCCAGTAGTACTGTAGTTGAATGTTTTGAGAGTTTTGGTCAATGCAGCAAACAGTTTAAAGGATTATGCCTACAACATTTTCAGAACAGAACAAGGACTCAATAAATCCTGCCTCAAAAACAATAAAAAAGTCCATTCATGTCATATTTGAGGCATCTGCATAAATGCTCTGACTGGTTTTTTAAACTTTCCAGACAAACTGGATCAGCAATAAAGGGATTAAAACTGGAATCATATGCTCCCCTCTGAGTTTCCTGATCCCCCCATGAGAAGTAACGTTAAGAAAGCTTGTTGCTGAAACTTTGTGGGCGAGTGGTTATTACTTTGGCAGTCTTTAAACACTCAAACTGATTTATTTACTGCAGTGAAAAACATTCTTTTTGATCAAGAAAAACACAAAACTTTGTAGAAGCCAGCCTGCAAAACAGCTTTTAACATATACAGTACAGGGATTCATTTGACCACATTAATCATTGCTCTTTATTTTACAAACAACTGAAATGTTTTCAATGAATATAATCCAAAGGACAAGAAGAAAATGTTTTTGTTTAAAGACAAACTTGAGTAATTTTTTTCACAGTAATTTGAAACTCTTTACATCTGATGCCAGACATGGAGAAGTTAAGGGAAAACAGCTCCCCACCTTCCTTGTAGGTCTTCTTGCAGACGCGACCATTGCCGTAAAGTCCAGGTGGGCAGCGGCCGCAGACAAAGCCAACATGCGGAGGTCTGCGGTTGATGCATTGCACCCCGGGGAAGCAGGGCCTGCTGGCACATGTAACCGACACGTTGATGGGCAAAGACTGCGCCGATCCTGGAAAATACAAACTGTGATGAGACGAAACGTGGTCTTATCAAACAGAGAGGAGCCGGGTCTCATCACTAGTTCATATGAAGACAAGAAAACCTAGACTCTATGTTATCTTGATATTCTCTATCAGGATAATATATAATATCAGGATATTCTCTAGGTCCTAGAGAATACCTTGACTTTAACTTTTTTGGATGAACTAGAGAAATTGTATTTCCTGCAAAAATAGTATGAATGCTTATTGCAGAAGAACTTGCTAAAAAACCGCTGAATTTAGCTGAAATGCATGTTGAATTGTAGCTGAAATGGAAGAACAAGCCTAAATTAGCAGAAGAAAGAAAAAAAAACATATTTGCTGAATTACCGTAAGTTTAAATAAGCAGAAATTAGCCCAATAATTAGGAAAATACCTTACAAAAGCTGAAATTGGCAACAAAAAAAGCTGAAAAGTAGCTGAAAAGTCAGTAAGAAGCTTAAACTACCACAAGGAAGCAGAAAGATCTGAAATGAGCAAACAATGAATAAAATTAATAATAAATAAAGTGGAATTAGCTGAAAAAGCTTAAATTAGTATAAATACAGCATATAGTAGATGAAATAGTGAAAAAAGCTGAGGCGAGCAGAAAAAAGCTGAAAGGAGCCTATGGAGCTGAAATTAGCGCAAGTAACAGGTTCGACTTTAAAGCTGCACTCTGCAGTTTTTGTAGAACGCAGCACTTAGGAAATTTTTGAACGGGTAAAGCATTCTGGTCCCTCCCTACTCAGAGCCATATATGGCTCTGCTTCCCCTTGCTCTCGCTGCAGTTTCTGAATGCTCCTCCTCCACTACATGTCCTGTCTCAACCGCTGCGAAGTTCTGTGATTATATGTTAATAAAACGTTCTAAAAAATAAAATAAAAACATGGAGCGCTGGTCCAGCACACCAGAACACCATGAAATCTGCAGAGCCTCGTGCAGCCACGTTGAACCCGAGTTTAATTCGCTCGTGACAAATTCATTCATTTCCTCAATTCATTCATGGACTCAGCGGAGGAGGAAGCGATCACTTGACTTTTGGCAAAAAAACAAAAGAAAAGTCCAGATCAGGGATGAAGAAGGGGAATTTAATACATTTGTGTCACATACAAAACAGTTTTGCATCGCTTTGCAATTATTTCAACGAGAACCTGCGCGGCCGCTGCGGGCTGGGACAGGCGGGGGCGTGGGTTAGGAGCGTGAGAAGTGAGAAGCTCTGTTTTTATTGGCTGGTTAAAAACTCTGTTTTTATTGGCTGGTTAACGGCGGGTCACTGTGGGTTTTTTTTAAATGCTTTTAGAGAAGCAAGGGGACTATAGTTTTTTTCAGAGATTACTTGTCTAACATCAGTCTGTCAGGAGATAGTGACAGAGTGAAGAAATATGTTAAAAAATTGTTAGAAAAGTTACATATATGTATCAGCTTTAACTGATTCACTCTTTCATGGGTTTTCAATGTAAGCTTGTACACGACACATGATTGACAGTCTGATTGAAAGAGAGCGACCAGAGTGCTG
>JBBPBX010085096.1:0-15158 GCA_038048925.1 Garcialebias charrua
AAGAAACAGGTAAAGATAATAGATGGATAGATGGATGGATGGATGGATGAATAATGAATGATGGATGGTGGATGGATGGATGATGGATGGATGGATGATGGTTGAATGGATGGATGATAAATGATGGATTGATGATGGATTATGGATGGTTGATGATGGATGTGTTGCGGTTCAAAAGTTGAAGGAAAGCTCTGAAACGAATGTGCAAGTTTTATGCAGGTTTATTGTACCTTGTACATTATAAGAATAAACCTTACAGCAACCAACAGACCTGACTCCAAGCACAGTCCAACACACACACATCTTCGAAGGCAGACCACGGTTTTATACTCTGCCTTTCTGAACTCCCGACCCACGGGGAGAGAAAAAAGAGAGGGGCAGATCTTCCCGGAGCTTCTGCTAAAATATGTTATAAATCATGAAATAACACATTTAGCGTTATTTCTCTACAATATAAATAAACGCTCCTGCATTGTTTTTTAAATAAACAAATAAATATTAATGGCGATGCAATTTGAAAACATGGTGGGTCATGGACGAATTCAAGAACAGAGGGAGGAAAATAATGATTACTGTATTTTTAGCCTGTATGACATATTTATGGATTGTTTTTTCTTCTTAAACTTTTCACAAGTTATCTGAGGATTACAATATGAAACAAACATCGAGGCGCTGAGATTAGAATAAAGTTTTATTTAGATACAGCAGTTTAATATAGTAAAAAAAACGTAGTCCACCTCCTCATGGTGCTGGGTTCCTGAAACACAAAAATAAACGTTACATTAAAACGGGTTACACTTCTCCATTTTAACAGGACTAGATCATTTTCTACAGCGTGAATGTGGGTGAAATGAAAAAAAATAGAACTTCAGCTCAGCTCTGAACGAGGGTCTGGTTTTAACCAGGCTAGAAGGCCTCAGGATTGTACGGTTTTTTGAATAAACAAATAAAATATTTGCGGACAGTTCGAGACAAATTAATTAGGGCCGAATGAACCGTCACAGCTGGAAGGATTGATCAAAAAAGATTATGACATTCTATCTCAATAATTTTAGGTTATAACACTTAAACAACGGGAAAGTTGGAAAATTGCAGTGAACCTCCCGTTAGCATAGCATATGCCTAACAGCGGACATTTTATAACTTTGTAACGGTAGACGGCTCACATCGGATTCGCTAACAAAGCGTACAGTGGCGAGTCGTGTAGATAAACAATATCGACTTTAAATAATCCAAATTTAGTTTTTGTAGACGAACTTAGCAGCTAACAGCAAAGCTAACGAGCCATAGGTCCGACGTGGTTTACGAGATGTAGTTTTATAATTTGTGTATAGGCTGTGAGGATATAGAACCGAACGCATCATACTTGTATTTCCCAATATAAGAAGCAGAGAAAGTGGATTACCAATTTGGAAGACGTACTTTTGTGAATAGATCCAGTGAATGTCCACGTCGTCTTGTGAGCGGACGCAAAAGACAGTCGTTTCCTGTACAGCCTGAGCAGGGTTGCCAGGTGAGAAATGTAGGATTATCGTACACCCATTATAAACAAAATAATAAGTACTGTACTGTAGCGTCTGACAGGCACTCACAGCTTTGTGGCGTCAGTACTGGGGGGAACCATAGACAATACGCATTATTGTCTGGTGGTAATTAATGAGCTCAACAGAAAGTCTTCTGTCACATTTAGAAAAGCAGGATTAGCTGGAATTCCAAGACGCCTTCAGGGTTAAAAAAAAAAAACTCCGACAGACAGTTGCGACAGGCTGATGAAAACCGATCACAACTACACGTTTACAGAATGGCGAAATTATTGTATTTTTGGCCTTTGTCGGGATTATTGATCGTACAGAGGGCAAAATTATCGTACAAATACGAAAATTATCGTACAGCTGGCAACATTGAGCCTGAGTATAATGGAGACCCCTGATGGACGAAAAAAGGTACTGCAGACAGGAGCATAATAATTTCTAGAAAAAACCAAAAACAGGTCGGAGTCACTTTATTTTTTAATTTAGTCATCCAGTTGGGTTATTCGTTCTGAAACATTTAATAAAAGTAAAGGGATGCAGGTACAGAGTTTAATAACTGTTTGGAGTCAGATGAATAAAAGAAGAGGACAGATTGGGGTTTGAAGAATAAATAATAATAATAATAATAGTAATGAATTCAATTTATAACGCACTTTTCATTAATGGAAATCTCAAAGTGCTAAGGAGGGAGTAGCCCTCACAGACAGGTCTTAAATGAATACATATTTATAGATGTGGAAAATGGATTTAAAATTCATTCATTTCTAAATTTTGATGCACTTTTAACATGCAGGAAAGGGTTTTAACAGAACTGTTTTTTTGTATGTCCAGAAGCTCAGATTTAGCTTTTTTAGATTTCTCTACATGGATTATGGAGCATGCATCAGGGTATTTAACAAAACAGTTTGTTGAATAAATGTTTTAAAACGTGCAATCACTGATCATTTCTTTAATATGTAATGCACTTAAATGTTAAACTGAGTACAAATGTAAAAGGACAATTAATTTAATGTTAATATTTTTATAATTTCTTTATTCTTTGCACTAATATAAAGACAAAAGTGGACTTTTGGAATGAGTATTCTGGTCTGACCCCCTTGAGATCAGATTAAGCTGTATGCGGCCCCCAGATCAAAATGAGTTTGACACCCCTGGATTAATAGTTATATACCTGGAACAACAGGCCAAAATGAAAGAGCCCATATTTTTACTTTGAATAAATGAGCCACTGAGCTTAATAATTTCAAATTGACAATTTAGGAGGGCATGAAAATATACACGATACATAAATAAATCCAACAAGAAGGCAGGTCTTAGGAGGCTCAAGGAATTTGCTAATTATCATAGACTGTATACTAGCAAGGGGGTCTTAGAAGACCGTAAATTATATTTTCTGAAATAAAAGTAGGCTACAGTATTTTTTGATTTCAGGGTTAAATTGATTATTTCACTTTTAGGTAAACTAATGTTTTGGATCTGTTGTGCAGATCAGATTAAAAGATGCCTCCGTCGAAGGTTCCATAATAAAGATTGTTAACAGAAAATTAATTTGATCCTGGTCTGTTAATGATTTTGTTTTAAATTTTTTAGTTTTTCAATTTTTTAAATAGCCTCATTGAACAGTGTTGATGGAACGACAAGAGTGAGTCTATGAATCCCACCTCATCCTTTACAGAACACATAATGGTGAATATGCATTAAGATAGGCCTCTGTCAAAACACATGCAGCATCTGACTTTTGAATCTCGGCTACTGTGGTTATTGATCAGATCGGATCAGATTTAATATGAAGGTGTGTCCAGAAACTGACTCACTGTGACTTCACTGGGAAGAACAAACTCATATGCAACCTTGCTCAAGAACTTTGAGGGGCATAAGCAAGGAACGACTGAAAACAACAAAGGCACCGAAAGAACAAAAGACTGTCCACAGAAACTTTCAGCCGAGCAGAGGCAAAGACTTTCTCAAAGAACTGTCAAAACATGGTCATCAGACACAAATGGCCAGGATATACGGTCCGGATTTGGGGGTCCGGACGAGAATCAGAACCCAGTGAACGTCTCACTGGGGGCTGGAACAAGAGAAAGCTGAACACGTTCTCCAAACAGACAAGAGAACAAATGGTCCTGAAGTCACTCACACCAGCAAAGGCCGCACCCCATACGTATTGATCTGTGAGGATCTGTCGTTGATCTTAGCAGCCGGGATCAAAACTACAGTTGCTATGATAAATTTTTAATGAAACACATAGGCACATTTGGGCCTGCCAGCGCAGGCTTCATGATTTTTAGTTATACTATACTCAGGTGGACCTGACGACTTGCTTCTTCTGGTTTCTGATAAATTGGCGTTATAAACAAAGTTCACTTGCGTTGATATTGAGGCGGCATCGTTCTTGAACGTTTTATTTTCTTTAATCATGGCATGGGGGAAGGAGTATTGATGCAAGCATATTTCAAATGAGCAATTAACAACACTGTTTTTTCCCCCTCTGTGAAATGTGTGTGAAGCAGGATGGGGACGCCCCTTGGAAATGATTCCTGCCTGCAGGCTCGAACCATTCAAACCTGAAGTGGACCTGATCAGAGGATGTTTAGAAATATGATGGTTCTGTAAAATTATAGCAATTGACTTGACTAGACGACATGTGACTTATTGACTCAGGAAAAAGGTGTACAATGTTTTGTGAATTATGCTCTGCCGCCGCTTGCTATGTTATTTTTTAATTATGCTCTGCCGCCGCTTGTGATGTTATTGTTATGTGTGTAATTTCTGCTATAAGCTGAGCGAAAAGGTACAGTATTTTTTGTAAGTATGAACCGCCTTAAAACTACTCATAATTAACCCTAATGAAGATTAAGCCTCTTCCAAACCAACTAACATGCATGATTCATTCTTTGTACTACAGATTTATAATTGATTGGGTGTTGTTTGCTGTGGCACATTCTGTTTGTGATAGGTGGTTCCTGGAAATGCTCCAGCTGAGGGAGTTTTCTCAACGGAGTCCCGGGGAGGCAAGACCAGAACAGCCCTGGTCAGGAAGGACCCGTGGGGGGTCGCTGAACGCACACCACAGGCAGTGCGTGTCAATGCCAGGGGATCCACACGGTTCAGTGTGCTCCAGCCCGTGAACCAGGAAGGAGCTAAAGGATTGGGCTGGACAACAAGAGGAGCTCGCATTCGAACTCTCATGCCTTGATAGACCCAAAGTAGTTGAATAAAGTTGCGTGCAATGCCGGGGGTCTGCCCTGAGCAACGCCAAGGGAATGCCCCTGAGGAGACAACTGCCTGATGCGGAGGAGGAACTTGGGAACTTAAGGTTCATAATTCTGCAATATCCTAAGCACTTACTATTATTATTGTTCATAGTTTGCATATATTTCCTTATATTCTACAATTTGCATATTAACAAATTGAGTCAAAATGTGGTGGCCAGACAAGAGGGCATAACTTGGAGGATTTTGAAAAAACTGATTGAATATTGTGTATATATGCATTAAACTACGTTGTGTGTTGTGTGATTTTATTTCTTTTGTGATGGACCTCAGCAGAATGAGGTCCAAAGGGGGATTGTTGTGAAATAGAAATATATGTATCTTTGTGTTTTCTTTTATTATGAAGGAGTCTTCACACGGCGTTCAAAATGATCAAATTTCTCTCATAGAATGGTAAGGGTTTCCTGAGAGGAGACAGAATAGTGAGCATGTGCTCATGTGAGGCTTTGGGACTTAAGGAATGCTTGAAAGTGGATCTTTTCTTGTCTCTGAGAGGTTTATGGCAGTGCCTTTTGTCAGTTTTATGACTTCACATATTTTATGACTGGCAAGGAGACACTGGTCTCTTTGTTCTGGGTGTAAGCCACACTTCCCCCATCAGCTTCATGTGAAGAAAGGAGTCCAGCTCTGAAAACTGTGTTCACTTGAAGGCGCAGAGAACATGGTTGCATAAAACGTAGTAAAACAATTAATACCTTGATCATAAAGCACTTGTGCATTAACTATATAATAATTGTGAAGTAGTTTTCAATCAGATTAAAAGTAGAACTGTGTAAAGTCAGCCTGTATAAATAAAGGTTGAATGAATGAATATTATCCTTCACTCTTTTACCAAAGAAGAGTTCAGCCAGCTGAAAAAACAAATGGTATTTCCTCTATTAGTTAAGGGGGAGGGAAAATGCCCCACCAGAGAGAGACAAAGAGGGTCTCGGTGGAAGGCAGGAAATATCCTGCAGGAGTATATAAACTTGGGTATCCTCCTCCAGGGGAGAACAGAGAAGTAGCCCACGGATCAGGTTGTATCTCCTCTCCCCCTCCTCTCTCCCTGTCTCTCTCTCCCCCTCCTCCCTTCTTTTGTCTCTCTATCTCTCTCTCTCACTGTCCACGTCTTTTAAAACAAATGTAATGGCTTTTAGAAAATAGAACAAATGTATTCTGTGACTTTTAACTTATGATTAATTAAACTGGTTTGGAACTTTAAGTGAGCGTCTGTCATGTGTGTGTATCTTTCCTTCCTGTTCCAAAGTGAACCAAAAAACGAATTCTGGGACGGATAGTTTCATTACGTCAACACCACGAAAAAATCTACTTTTGCTGTTGTCATCATTCTTTAGTTTGTAGACAGGTCTCTCTTGTAAACGAGTCCTCGAGGCTCAATGAGATTAACCTGACTAAATAAAGGTTGAATGAAAAAATGGAGATTGAGCAGCTGGATCCAGGTGTTCTTACCTGAGATATCCCAGACTCAAACTCATCTGGCTTCTCGCCATTGGGTTTGACGATCTTGGCGCTGGTACTGAACATGGCCCGTGTCTCTGTGAACAGATAATCAAGGTTAGTTCTTCAAACTGGACTTGAGTTGTGGATGAACTGCTTCGAGCTCAACTACCAGGACCAGACCCAACCTGGTTATCTACCTGCATTAGTGAGCATGCATCAGGATACACACAATGTCGTGATGCTGAACCACCGCTAAAACACACCTGGTTCCACCTGGAGCCGGCTGCATCACTGAACAGGTCTCAGACCCTGGCCCAGGTTCAGGTTCGAGGCTCTGACGTGACTGAGCCCGCAGTGATGAGCTCGGTCCGGTCGTCCAATGGAAGCAGCAGCGTCAGTGGAGATATAATCCTCCATTAGCCTCTCACGGACGGACAAGCTAACCAGCCGCTAACGCTACCAAAAAACCCTTCTGCTAACACGCTTCAAATACCGCCAACAAACCGCCATCCGCTTCAAAACTCCATATAATCTAAGGTATCAAGGTCTAAACATCACAATTTGTCTACTAACTTGACGATGAAACGACTATAAATGACTTTTGTCTTCATAAAATGACGGTCTGAGTAACACTGCACGACATACCTCTACGAACGACGGCCAAGGAAGAGACCGGATTATCGCGAGAGTTGAATTAATCCAATCAGGGCACGTTTTTTTATCGCGAGAGTTGGTGAAAAAGAAATCTCGCGAGAGTTGAATTAATCTCATTACAGCACGTTTTTTGTCGCGAGCGTTGGTGAACAAGAAATCTCGCGAGAGTTTGATTTGACAAACCCGAGACTGCATTTTAGCTGTTGGTAAACCGTCTGTTACCTTTTTACAGCTTTTTTTCTTCCTGTTTCGTAACAGCACTTTATAAATATTCTTACAGTGTCCGTGTCGTCTTTCCGGCAGGTTACGGCTCAGTCGTCTCTTCCGTTTGACCGGGTTGGACCACCATGACGTCAGTCCCCGGCCGGTGATGTTCCTCCGGTTTGCTGCTGGTTTCAAAAGAACCAGGAGCCTCTTCAGCACCGACATGCCGAAGGGCAAGTTTTATTACGCTGTCAGGAAGGGATTCAAACCGGGAGTCTACACATCATGGTGGGTCAGAACCAGAAGTCAGTTGATTTCTGTAGAAAACCATTTAATGAAACCGTAAAGAAAAGTGTTCCTCTCTGGGCTTGTTGTAAATTAATTCAACCTTTATTTAAACAGGTTAGTCCCATTGGGCCTCGGAGACTCATTAACACGAGAGACCTGATCTAACAGTGGACAATCATAAAGGACATGTACAAATGTATTAATATTGTTTTTTAAGAAGTGACGATAAAATGGTAACCAAAAGAAAAAGTAGTGAAAAAACAACTATGTTGTAAAGCAATGTAGAAAACTAAACAGGAACATGTCCGCAGGAACTCAACCGATGTTTGAAGCCATTTAGAGAAGTCAAGGTCGAGATCTTTAAGTCTTTTTTCAAGATATTTCATGAAACAGGAGCAGAGTAGGAGAAGGCCCTTTTGTCTAGTTCAGTCCTCACTGAGGGAACACTGCAGGTAATCATGTCCTGAGAGCGCACGCTGTAGCTGCACTCACACAGAGACATGTAGGAGGAGATGTATGAGGGCAGCAGACCAAGAAGTGATTTAAAGATGAAAATGTACCAGTGGAAGAGTCTGTGTGAGGTTAATGATGTCCAGTTAACCAGTGAATACAGGGTGCAGTGGTGGGTACGATAATCACAACCAGTTATGAATCTTAGTGCACCATGATAGACAACATCCAACATCTGCAGGATGCACCATGATAGACACATCCAACATCTGCAGGATGCACCATGATAGACAACATCCAACATCTGCAGGATGCACCATGATAGACAACATCCAACATCTGCAGGATGCACCATGATAGACAACATCCAACATCTGCAGGATGCACCATGATAGACAACATCCAACATCTGCAGGATGCACCATGATAGACAACATCCAACATCTGCAGGATGCACCATGATAGACAACATCCAACATCCGCAGGATGCACCATGATAGACAACATCCAACATCCGCAGGATGCACCATGATAGACAACATCCAACATCCGCAGGATGCACCATGATAGACAACATCCAACATCCGCAGGATGCACCATGATAGACAACATCCAACATCTGCAGGATGCACCATGATAGACAACATCCAACATCTGCAGGATGCACCATGATAGACAACATCCAACATCTGCAGGATGCACCATGATAGACAACATCCAACATCCGCAGGATGCACCATGATAGACAACATCCAACATCCGCAGGATGCACCATGATAGACAACATCCAACATCCGCAGGATGCACCATGATAGACAACATCCAACATCTGCAGGATGCACCATGATAGACAACATCCAACATCTGCAGGATGCACCATGATAGACAACATCCAACATCTGCAGGATGCACCATGATAGACAACATCCAACATCTGCAGGATGCACCATGATAGACAACATCCAACATCTGCAGGATGCACCATGATAGACAACATCCAACATCTGCAGGATGCACCATGATAGACAACATCCAACATCTGCAGGATGCACCATGATAGACAACATCCAACATCTGCAGGGTGCACCATGATAGACAACATCCAACATCTGCAGGATGCACCATGATAGACAACATCCAACATCTGCAGGGTGCACCATGATAGACAACATCCAACATCTGCAGGATGCACCATGATAGACAACATCCAACATCTGCAGGGTGCACCATGATAGACAACATCCAACATCTGCAGGATGCACCATGATAGACAACATCCAACATCTGCAGGATGCACCATGATAGACAACATCCAACATCTGCAGGATGCACCATGATAGACAACATCCAACATCTGCAGGATGCACCATGATAGACAACATCCAACATCTGCAGGATGCTCCATGATAGACAACATCCAACATCTGCAGGATGCTCCATGATAGACAACATCCAACATCTGCAGGATGCTCCATGATAGACAACATCCAACATCTGCAGGATGCTCCATGATAGACAACATCCAACATCTGCAGGATGCTCCATGATAGACAACATCCAACATCTGCAGGATGCTCCATGATAGACAACATCCAACATCTGCAGGATGCTCCATGATAGACAACATCCAACATCTGCAGGATGCTCCATGATAGACAACATCCAACATCTGCAGGATGCTCCATGATAGACAACATCCAACATCTGCAGGATGCACCATGATAGACAACATCCAACATCTGCAGGATGCACCATGATAGACAACATCCAACATCTGCAGGATGCACCATGATAGACAACATCCAACATCTGCAGGATGCTCCATGATAGACAACATCCAACATCTGCAGGATGCTCCATGATAGACAACATCCAACATCTGCAGGATGCTCCATGATAGACAACATCCAACATCTGCAGGATGCTCCATGATAGACAACATCCAACATCTGCAGGGTGCACCATGATAGACAACATCCAACATCTGCAGGATGCACCATGATAGACAACATCCAACATCTGCAGGATGCACCATGATAGACAACATCCAACATCTGCAGGGTGCACCATGATAGACAACATCCAACATCTGCAGGGTGCACCATGATAGACAACATCCAACATCTGCAGGATGCACCATGATAGACAACATCCAACATCTGCAGGATGCTCCATGATAGACAACATCCAACATCTGCAGGATGCTCCATGATAGACAACATCCAACATCTGCAGGATGCTCCATGATAGACAACATCCAACATCTGCAGGGTGCTCCATGATAGACAACATCCAACATCTGCAGGATGCACCATGATAGACAACATCCAACATCTGCAGGGTGCACCATGATAGACAACATCCAACATCTGCAGGATGCACCATGATAGACAACATCCAACATCTGCAGGATGCACCATGATAGACAACATCCAACATCTGCAGGATGCACCATGATAGACAACATCCAACATCTGCAGGGTGCACCATGATAGACAACATCCAACATCTGCAGGATGCACCATGATAGACAACATCCAACATCTGCAGGATGCACCATGATAGACAACATCCAACATCTGCAGGGTGCACCATGATAGACAACATCCAACATCTGCAGGATGCACCATGATAGACAACATCCAACATCTGCAGGATGCACCATGATAGACAACATCCAACATCTGCAGGATGCACCATGATAGACAACATCCAACATCTGCAGGATGCACCATGATAGACAACATCCAACATCTGCAGGGTGCTCCATGATAGACAACATCCAACATCTGCAGGATGCTCCATGATAGACAACATCCAACATCTGCAGGATGCTCCATGATAGACAACATCCAACATCTGCAGGATGCTCCATGATAGACAACATCCAACATCTGCAGGATGCTCCATGATAGACAACATCCAACATCTGCAGGGTGCACCATGATAGACAACATCCAACATCTGCAGGATGCACCATGATAGACAACATCCAACATCTGCAGGGTGCTCCATGATAGACAACATCCAACATCTGCAGGATGCACCATGATAGACAACATCCAACATCTGCAGGGTGCTCCATGATAGACAACATCCAACATCTGCAGGGTGCTCCATGATAGACAACATCCAACATCTGCAGGATGCTCCATGATAGACAACATCCAACATCTGCAGGATGCACCATGATAGACAACATCCAACATCTGCAGGGTGCACCATGATAGACAACATCCAACATCTGCAGGGTGCTCCATGATAGACAACATCCAACATCTGCAGGGTGCTCCATGATAGACAACATCCAACATCTGCAGGGTGCTCCATGATAGACAACATCCAACATCTGCAGGATGCACCATGATAGACAACATCCAACATCTGCAGGATGCACCATGATAGACAACATCCAACATCTGCAGGGTGCACCATGATAGACAACATCCAACATCTGCAGGATGCACCATGATAGACAACATCCAACATCTGCAGGATGCACCATGATAGACAACATCCAACATCTGCAGGGTGCACCATGATAGACAACATCCAACATCTGCAGGATGCACCATGATAGACAACATCCAACATCTGCAGGATGCACCATGATAGACAACATCCAACATCTGCAGGGTGCTCCATGATAGACAACATCCAACATCTGCAGGGTGCTCCATGATAGACAACATCCAACATCTGCAGGGTGCTCCATGATAGACAACATCCAACATCTGCAGGATGCACCATGATAGACAACATCCAACATCTGCAGGGTGCACCATGATAGACAACATCCAACATCTGCAGGGTGCACCATGATAGACAACATCCAACATCTGCAGGTGCACCATGATAGACAACATCCAACATCTGCAGGATGCACCATGATAGACAACATCCAACATCTGCAGGATGCACCATGATAGACAACATCCAACATCTGCAGGGTGCACCATGATAGACAACATCCAACATCTGCAGGATGCACCATGATAGACAACATCCAACATCTGCAGGGTGCACCATGATAGACAACATCCAACATCTGCAGGATGCACCATGATAGACAACATCCAACATCTGCAGGATGCACCATGATAGACAACATCCAACATCTGCAGGATGCACCATGATAGACAACATCCAACATCTGCAGGATGCACCATGATAGACAACATCCAACATCTGCAGGATGCACCATGATAGACAACATCCAACATCTGCAGGATGCACCATGATAGACAACATCCAACATCCGCAGGATGCACCATGATAGACAACATCCAACATCCGCAGGATGCACCATGATAGACAACATCCAACATCTGCAGGATGCACCATGATAGACAACATCCAACATCTGCAGGATGCACCATGATAGACAACATCCAACATCTGCAGGATGCACCATGATAGACAACATCCAACATCTGCAGGATGCACCATGATAGACAACATCCAACATCTGCAGGATGCACCATGATAGACAACATCCAACATCTGCAGGATGCACCATGATAGACAACATCCAACATCTGCAGGATGCACCATGATAGACAACATCCAACATCTGCAGGATGCTCCATGATAGACAACATCCAACATCTGCAGGATGCTCCATGATAGACAACATCCAACATCTGCAGGATGCACCATGATAGACAACATCCAACATCTGCAGGATGCTCCATGATAGACAACATCCAACATCTGCAGGATGCACCATGATAGACAACATCCAACATCTGCAGGATGCTCCATGATAGACAACATCCAACATCTGCAGGATGCTCCATGATAGACAACATCCAACATCTGCAGGATGCACCATGATAGACAACATCCAACATCTGCAGGATGCACCATGATAGACAACATCCAACATCTGCAGGATGCACCATGATAGACAACATCCAACATCTGCAGGATGCACCATGATAGACAACATCCAACATCTGCAGGATGCACCATGATAGACAACATCCAACATCTGCAGGATGCACCATGATAGACAACATCCAACATCTGCAGGATGCACCATGATAGACAACATCCAACATCTGCAGGATGCACCATGATAGACAACATCCAACATCTGCAGGATGCACCATGATAGACAACATCCAACATCTGCAGGATGCACCATGATAGACAACATCCAACATCTGCAGGATGCACCATGATAGACAACATCCAACATCTGCAGGATGCACCATGATAGACAACATCCAACATCTGCAGGATGCACCATGATAGACAACATCCAACATCTGCAGGATGCACCATGATAGACAACATCCAACATCTGCAGGATGCACCATGATAGACAACATCCAACATCTGCAGGATGCACCATGATAGACAACATCCAACATCTGCAGGATGCACCATGATAGACAACATCCAACATCTGCAGGATGCACCATGATAGACAACATCCAACATCTGCAGGATGCACCATGATAGACAACATCCAACATCTGCAGGATGCACCATGATAGACAACATCCAACATCTGCAGGATGCACCATGATAGACAACATCCAACATCTGCAGGATGCACCATGATAGACAACATCCAACATCTGCAGGATGCACCATGATAGACAACATCCAACATCTGCAGGATGCACCATGATAGACAACATCCAACATCTGCAGGGTGCACCATGATAGACAACATCCAACATCTGCAGGGTGCACCATGATAGACAACATCCAACATCTGCAGGATGCACCATGATAGACAACATCCAACATCTGCAGGATGCTCCATGATAGACAACATCCAACATCTGCAGGATGCACCATGATAGACAACATCCAACATCTGCAGGGTGCACCATGATAGACAACATCCAACATCTGCAGGATGCTCCATGATAGACAACATCCAACATCTGCAGGATGCTCCATGATAGACAACATCCAACATCTGCAGGATGCTCCATGATAGACAACATCCAACATCTGCAGGATGCACCATGATAGACAACATCCAACATCTGCAGGATGCACCATGATAGACAACATCCAACATCTGCAGGATGCTCCATGATAGACAACATCCAACATCTGCAGGATGCTCCATGATAGACAACATCCAACATCTGCA
Source organism: Garcialebias charrua (assembly GCA_038048925.1). Taxonomy (NCBI): domain Eukaryota; kingdom Metazoa; phylum Chordata; class Actinopteri; order Cyprinodontiformes; family Rivulidae; genus Garcialebias; species Garcialebias charrua. Next base: position 13,962 of record JBBPBX010085096.1, read on the forward strand.
GGATGCACCATGATAGACAACATCCAACATCTGCAGGGTGCACCATGATAGACAACATCCAACATCTGCAGGATGCACCATGATAGACAACATCCAACATCTGCAGGATGCACCATGATAGACAACATCCAACATCTGCAGGATGCACCATGATAGACAACATCCAACATCTGCAGGATGCACCATGATAGACAACATCCAACATCTGCAGGGTGCACCATGATAGACAGCATCCAACATCTGCAGGGTGCACCATGATAGACAACATCCAACATCTGCAGGGTGCTCCATGATAGACAACATCCAACATCTGCAGGATGCACCATGATAGACAACATCCAACATCTGCAGGATGCACCATGATAGACAACATCCAACATCTGCAGGATGCACCATGATAGACAACATCCAACATCTGCAGGATGCACCATGATAGACAACATCCAACATCTGCAGGATGCACCATGATAGACAACATCCAACATCTGCAGGATGCACCATGATAGACAACATCCAACATCTGCAGGATGCACCATGATAGACAACATCCAACATCTGCAGGATGCACCATGATAGACAACATCCAACATCTGCAGGATGCTCCATGATAGACAACATCCAACATCTGCAGGATGCACCATGATAGACAACATCCAACATCTGCAGGATGCTCCATGATAGACAACATCCAACATCTGCAGGATGCACCATGATAGACAACATCCAACATCTGCAGGATGCTCCATGATAGACAACATCCAACATCTGCAGGATGCTCCATGATAGACAACATCCAACATCTGCAGGATGCACCATGATAGACAACATCCAACATCTGCAGGATGCACCATGATAGACAACATCCAACATCTGCAGGATGCACCATGATAGACAACATCCAACATCTGCAGGATGCACCATGATAGACAACATCCAACATCTGCAGGATGCACCATGATAGACAACATCCAACATCTGCAGGATGCTCCATGATAGACAACATCCAACATCTGCAGGATGCTCCATGATAGACAACATCCAACATCTGCAGGATGCTCCATGATAGACAACATCCAACATCTGCAGGATGCTCCATGATAGACAACATCCAACATCTGCAGGATGCACCATGATAGACAACATCCAACATCTGCAGGGTGCACCATGATAGACAACATCCAACATCTGCAGGATGCA
>JBBPBX010085097.1:0-15158 GCA_038048925.1 Garcialebias charrua
ACCTCAAAACAAAAATGAAACATGAAACACACCGGAAAACAACAAGACATCATAGAATTAATGTGATTATCCCAAAAGCAACACCTCTCCATTCCATCACCAAACATCCCCCGCCACTACAGGTATCTGTTCTCCGCCAAATACAGGTGAGTTTGTGCGGCAGGCGATGGCCTGCACCCCGCCTGCACCAGGGGAAACGCCGTCCCATAATCCTCCCTCTCCCTGGAAGCAATCATCTTCGAGATCTTCGCCCGTGCACAAGGCGTCACACACCCCATAAATAGGCAGAACAGAACCAGAATCGCTAGTGGCAAGGCCAAGAGCTTGACCAACACCTGAGGCCATGACCCTCTCGTGAACCAAGACAGTGCATGCCACAGCCCTGTGTGCGCCTCCTCCGTCTGATGCTCCTGAAGCTCTCTCAGATGGCGCAGGGCCGCTGTCACCCTGACCTGCGGATCTGCAACAGACGCATCAGGTATAAAGGTACAGCAGGTGTTATTATCAATCATCTCACACACTCCATTAACAGATGCCTTAAACAAATCCAGCAGCAATCTATGATGTAAAGACACAACATACATGGCCCACCGCTCTGCAGAGGTGGTCCCTAACGCCTGCACCGACTCATAAATGAACATCCCAAATTGGTAATCTAAAGATTCCATGTGCAACAGGTGGTCCCCGACCTTCGATCCCGGGAAGAAGCTACGCTTCCATTCCACTGGGACCTCTGAACCCCAAGAAGACTCGAGCTGACTGACGTCAGCAGTCTTTGACCGTCCCACATAGTGAGAACCGTTACTCAAAGACACCAGGTACGACCCCTCTGTAACCGCAACTGGTGCACAGCACCCAGTCCAGTTCACTGGCAAGGTCAGTAATACTTGATGTCCACACAGCCAGGCCAAGGCCTCAACCGGATACGTACCATTGCTGCTAGGCACACTCCTGAACTCCCTGCCCGGATGGTATACCGCTCGGCACCTCTCCTCAGGGAGTGACCCCACTACCACCTGATGTGAGTCCTGATGATGGACGCGGTGCACACAAACAGGAAACTGTCCACTGGATGGCCATTCTACAAATTGAGCTAACACCATCGGGTGTGATAATGTACTCAATTTGCACCACTTAGGCTGACATTGCAGGTGCTCCATGTAAAATCCTCTGGAGCTCATCTGTACCAAGAGTTCCTCTGAAAGACTTCAGAAAAATTCATCGATAGATGACCCTCCTCCTGTACCTGCGTCCATGCCCCCTGCATGAGGACATCTCTCTTGCCCCTCTGATGAGGTACGGGATGACAGCTCTGATGACCTGGTATCACACAGAAATACTCCAACAACAGAATGGTGGAAACGATAATCAATGACCCCACACCTGCAGCCACCATTAGCCTCCTCTGCCCCTCAGCCATGCTTGATCTAGTTTGAAATCCTCTACAGTGTCAAACTTTGAACCCTGTAATGTGATGAAACACAACAGAAACACAAATTACCCCCTCCTCAGTTAAATCTGCAGAACCTGAAAAGGTAAATACACATGAAAAGCAGTAATGAAACCCAACCATCAAACGCATGCACAGTTTACAAAATCTTCTTTTTCCCGCTTTTTTTTTTTATTTACATAGGAAATCACTGGAACCGCACCTGTAAAAAACACATCCTCAAAATGAATAAATCACTCTCCCATTGAATTTATGATTTAAACGCTGAAATTGAAAAATTTGACTCCAAACCCTTGAAAGTTAGACCTGGTAATGAATTGAAATATGTGTTGTCTTGTTGATTTCTAAATCTAGATATAAGTAAGTCTAATTGATAAAAGTTAAAAGTTAGAGTGTAGCAGCAAATTGTTGACAACTTAAACCAACTCTAAGATAAGAAATAGTCACTAATTTAATATTAAAGGTGAAATTTAATATCTAAACCTAAGTGTGTGATCTTTAAAATGTGTGATTTAAAATTTAAAGTTTGAAATATTGATGATTCAATAATGCAAAATAGAAACACCTGTAAAGATTAAAACACTGTGTCAGCCTTTCTGAATCGATTTAACCCTCTGCTTTCTGTTCTCCTCGGAATTTTGCTGAAAGTTACATTCTTCAGAGGCCACCACCCTTTTCCTTGGGCTGCAGATTTGCTGATGATTAATACCAGGTGGGTTGTGCTCAATACCCCGTTCCCCTGGCGTGCAAACATTGCCCCTAACCCAAAAGTGAATGGTCGACCCCCTCTTTTATGCTCCTCTTGATGTGGCCTGCCTTGTTAAGTTGCACTCATGCAACTGGCTCTCCTCTCTCTTTCTCTCAGGGCAACAAGGTGGACAGGCCTGGCACCAGGGGGAACTGTTTCCCTTTCGTTCTGGTGTCCTTGCAAACGCAAGCACAAAGATGCTCTCCAGGAAGACAGGTGTTTTCAGGATGCTTCACCACTCGAACCAGGACACCACACGAACAGATGACTTCCACGGCAGAGGAAGTGAAACGGTGCAAAGATGAGACCCACACCTTCCTCGAACCCGATCTCACGGATGAAGATGCAGGACAGCCCACCGCTCTTGTGGACCACTCCCTCCAGGTGCAAAACCAACCCTCTCAGCTGTGCAGCCCCGACAGAGCTGCCTCACTCGATGTGATGACCTTTGAGACACCTTTTCCGGACCCCTCTCTGGCTGTGGCTCTCCCTCTCTGGCGAGGACCTCGTGATGTGCGCCTCGACAGCTCAGCTGTGCGCACCCCCCTTCAGCTCAGGCCACTCTCAGAGGCCCTGAGAAGCACCCCAGGTGTCAGTGGACCTTCCGGCCTCGTTCAGGCTTAGCCCTCTCAGGTGTAACGGATTCAAAGGTCTGTAGATGGAAGCTGGACAAACAACTATTAGTCTCTCAAAATACATTACATGCGACATTACAACAACCCTTATCCCCTATCTACAGATGACCTCAGCCCTAACGGCCATTTTGTAAAGCCCCAAATCAATTAATTTTAGTCTGTGCACAGATTACAGCCAATTTTTCAAAAGTATACTAACATGTTGAGGCCTAAAGTATTTCTAACATTCCCTAGATTTGCATTGCTAAAATGTGTACCATTATCTGATCTAATTTTTACAGGAAACCCATGACCTGGAATGTAATAATTTATTAAAAAAAATTTAGGACCGGTTTGTTGTCTTCTCTCTTAATTTTTAATTTTTATTTTTCAACCCCTTGTCAGCCGGTGAGCGCGGCACACCAACCATAAATTTCTGAACCCTTTTACCGGTTCGAGCATGTCTGTACAACCAATTATTATCTCATGACCCGGTGTCATCACGGTCGAAAATTCCTAGTTCGCGCGACCTCCTCGTCTGTTGAGCCTCACGCAATGAATGCACGGCGCAATGTTCTGATCAGAGAATCTAAATGTGTGTGTGTCACCAGCTGAAATCCTCTTCAGCTGGTGTGCTCCACACGCGCGAGTTGCTGCTCCTCAAAATCTTCTTCTCTTCCATGTTCTGGATGGTCCAGCCACACTGCTTTCTCTTCACTGAGGAGCCGCCCCTGTTGACAGCAAGCCACAGAGGCCTCCTCCCATCTCATGGCCCTCTCTTCTTCTGGAGTGACCATCACCATCTGACTCCAATTGATGTATCCCGATGCTCTTTTTGCTTCCAAATCAGCTTGACAGTTACATTCTTGATGTTTATTCATGGTCTGTGTGTTGGTTTTGTCAAAGCTGTGAAACCATATCGCACGTCTGCTTCCTTTGTCTCCCTTTGCTGTCCAAAAACCCTCTATTGTCCACTGAACGAGCTTAGTTAGTGCTGCACCCAAAGTTCACACATAGCCCTGCCTTCGCCCTCTGCACTGACTGTGTTCCTCTTTCTGCTTCAAACCTACCATCGCGTCAAAACACTGATCTGTCTGAAGCTCCTTACCAAACCAGCACTATCACTGCTCCGCTTTTGTTGTCCACAGAAACCACTTTCCTCACTGACCACCACGTGCTCCTTCTGTGTTTTTCTTAATTTTCTTTTATTTTATCCTGCAAATTTGTTCTCTCCCTGTCATCAGCTTGTGCTCTCCTTATCTCTGAAAGCCTGTTCTTACTTAATTGATCTTATCTGCACTGATTAACGATCCAATTCCTACGGCATAGCTATAATCCTAAATTTTAACGAATCTGTTGTGCACACCAGACTCCCAGAAACGCGTTCCCTCAAGGAGAACTGCCGTTATTTATCTAACCTTTAACACCCAATATGAATAATTGTGGTGACACCAATTTTACCTGTGAAAATATTCACAAACTCATTTTGCTGTGGCCCTCGGGATGAGAGCCTTGTTATTTTGTTTAAGAGCCCTCTGGAACCGGGAGGAGCAGGCAAACAGAGCTCCAAATCAGTATTAACCTAATAATTATGTGACCTGCGGCGGCCTGTTCTATGTGTCATCATTAAATAATGCACTTTACGTTTGGACCCTGAGACTGAGGCCCCAGTGTGACCCCACCGATTCAAATGGGAGGCCGACGCCTTCACGGGTTGCTGGAATGAGTGACTCCTGACAGCTGTTCCACATGCTCATGCTCTGGTCGTGTGAGCTTGTCCATTGTCCAGCTTAGGTCAGCTTCAGTGCCCCGCCACTTCTTTCTGGTGGCTTTCTCTGCAGGATGCCCCAAGTCCTGACTTCACTTGATTTCACGTTGTGTTTGCTGACTTTGACATCTGTTTGTGTCCTGGACTGTTCTTTTGTTCAGGTCGTTGCCTTGAACTATGGCTGAGGAAGTTCATGGACATTCTGGTGTTTGAATGACAGTTCTTTGGTTTTTCTCCCTTAAACTGTCCTTGTCTTGTGTCCATTCATGAGTGAGAGGTCTTGCTCTCGCTTTCTGGCAGCTGTCGCTCTCAGAGTCAAAATGAACCATGTAGACGTCAGCTTTATGCATTCAAATCCAATCGAGCCACCACTGTTACCCCAATCCCCTGGCAAACGCAAAAGTATCATGCATTTTGGTTGAATCCTAGCTCATGGCAAATTACAATTATGTGTTCTGTAAGAAAATAGGTCTGTCTGTCTGATGCTCCCCTTCCCGCACTGCGTGCTGTCATGCTGTAGGCTGAAAAAGAAATGCGAGTAATTTGTCTAATAATAACGCCAATAATATCACTATATGAAAACTCAACAGTGAAATCTTCTCGGCATTTGTCTCCCAGAGCACATCTCTTTGGATCTGGTCGGCACAACGTTTTTCCTTTCCCTAATCTAAAGTCAAAAGCAAAAAATTTTACAAAAGTTCTGACCAGAAATTGAAAATGAATTTAACCTTGACCCAAGACTGTCTAATCCAATCTGACTGTCCAATCTACATGTCATTGTTGATTTTTTCTTAACTTTATTTACCCAACCGAGGTCTGTCTGCTTGTTTTGTATATAATGTATATAGAAATCTGTCATATCCTGTTGGTTTTGAAATGTCAACATCTGTTTACTGTGATTGTAGTTTTCTTTATTTTCCTTTGATAAGTGCAAATGCCTATTGCCAATGTGACGTGTGCTGCTGACCACTTGACCAGGTCACCCTTGTAAACTAGATCTCTGTCTCAACGGGCTCTACCTGGTTAAATAAAGGTGATTGATTAATTGATTGATTGTTGATTTTTCTCTAGAACTCTCGTGGTCATCTAATTGATGCTCTGAAACTTCTCAAAGTAAGCTTTTCGCTCTGTGGCTGATTTCTAGATAATTTTCACCTCACCTGCCTGATCGTCTCTCTGGTATTTCCACAACCTCTGAGTGGCCTTCCTGCACCTCTCTTCCAATATGAACCTTTTCATATCATTCCACATTTTTCTGGCTTTTTCCCTCCTTCAGTTTCTGCAATTTGCTTCAACCTCCTGTAGGTGGCGCTGTTTGACTGCTCTTCTTCCTGCCACCTGCTGCTCTGAATTTTCTTTAAATTGAACAGTTCTCTGTGTGGCCTAATTTCTGTCCAGTGTCCGCAATTAAGAACAATTCTTCTAGAAGGTCAATCTGTTCTAGCTGTCCATCATAATTATTAATTAACTGTTGATAGTCTGCGACCATTTTACAATGAGCTATCTTTTGTTTGTCTTGTTTAAATCTCGTTAGAACTAAATTAGTTAAATTTCTGTTGATCCGTTTGCTTCCTCATCAATTTTTGATGCAAGTTCGCTCAACTTGTTACCCCTCTCTGTTTTTATCGTTGGTAAAAGTCTGATATTTGCTCGGATCCTAAGCAATAGTTCACAAATTTTCCGTGTCCCTGCATTTTTATTCTTATTTTTTAATTTGCATGTGTGCTATAATTGCCACTCAAAACATTCACCCAAAATCTTTATTTCACAAGCATCCACAGATGAGCTGTGCATGAGAACTACAGGGCCAAGCCTGTTGAAAATCAGACTTGCCCCACTGTTCTACAACAGCGCCCTCTGTCAGTCATGCAAAATATAGCAGCACCATTCACCACTGGAAAAAGAAAACTTCACTTCACACTCACTTCACTCTCTCTGAGTCGACACAAACAATTAATGACAATCAAAAACACCGAAAATGGACATATATATATAAAGACACCCCCCTTTGACATTAATTGACACGAATAGACAAAAGAAACGAGGACAAACAATTGGGATCCCTTCCCCCTAAAATAATGATTCACATTAAAAAATTTAAATAAATGCGACGCAAAGTATTTTAAAACAAATTAAACATAAGCCCAAGTGGCATCACTAAGCTTCCGTATGCAACCCTCTTCGGCTGCTTTCTCTTTTTTCTTTTTCTACAGACCTACATAAGCCCAAGTGGCATCACTGAGCTTCCGTATGCAACCCTCTTCGGTTGCTTTCAAGCGGCAGCAATACGCTTCCGTATTCAACCCTCTGCGGTTGATTCATCCCTTTTTTCTTTACTACAGACCTCATTCGGTCACCGCCCAGCGCGATTCCACTGCACTGATCCGCAAGTTCAGCGCAAGGCACACTGGGAGCTGTAGTTTTCACCTCAGCATGAACTTCCTGCGACCCCTCCCCGCCGCGAGACTTCGGCTGCGTCCGAACTTTGAAACAAGCGGCAGTGGCTCAACTCCTCACGAGCGGACGCGAAACAAGTTGAACCACCTCTTCCAGCTACTCAAAGGATCGAACGCTCCGGAACCACTTTTCTAAACTAGACAGTGAAACAGGTCTCCGTGACTCCCACTAGTCACGCGGACGAACGAATCCGCCCCACGCAAACAAGCGGCCACAACCTGCCCCCACGGCCCGAATAGAAAACGTTTATCCCCCAAAAGTAAGTAATCAAAGCCTCCATGTTCGAGCACCTCGTGATTAAATGAAACCCGAACCACACACACACAACGACACACATGAAGGAAAAACCACGAGCACGCGCCCCCCCTCTCACGAGCACACGCCTCGGCCCGAAGCCAAGCTGCCGGGCCTTCCCGCACACACACACGCAAGCGTCTGTTCAAACTGAAACCTGTGTCGTCAGAACAAGCCAAATACGTATATTTAACTTTAACTCTAAGAACCAAAATACATCACGAGACTGAACTTCTTTTGTCTGCAGTTTAATTTGGGACTGTGGCCAAATAGTCGTTTCTGTTTAATACACGGTCGACTCACCTCATGTAGTCATGTCACAGAGCTCCACTGCAAGACATCAGGGCGGCCGTGGTGTAGTGGTAATGGCAGTCGTCTCCCGATCGGAAAGTTGGCGGTTCGACTCCCGGGACCCGCACTATGTGTCGATGTGTCCTTGGGCAAGACACTTAACCCTGAGTTGCTCCCGGTAGGACTGGAAAGCACCTTGCATGGTAGTCTGCCGCCACCGGTTTATGAATGTGTGTAGCATTCAATATGTGTAGCACTTTGAGATTTTCAGTAATGAAAAGTGCGTTATAAATTGAATTAATTATTATTATTATTATCTGAAGAGAGTCGTCGTCGCACCCTCCAAATCAGAGAAAGAGAGAAGGCCAGACGTCCGGGGTCACCATGTTGAAGGGATTTCTCTTTAGGTGTTCGAATGACCAGTCTCTCTTAGGAAAATGATGAAGATTTATTGACAGAAACACAGGTTTACAGGTTAACAGAGTTACAGCATGAATAAGCAATTCTTTGTGCACAGAGAATTGTGAGCATTTGTCAGACCTTTCCTCGGCGAAGTCCCTCACAGAATGCTGACGATATCTGAGATGTTTTGGAGTATGAAGCTGCAGTTTGAGCTTCTCTGGTCTCTGATTGGCTCAGAGCACTGATAAGGCGTCCTGGCGCCTTTCGCGCTTGTCAGTTCTATGACCTTGTAGATTTATAGCTTTGGTGAGAAGTCTCTCGAAACTGTGTTCTTTGTTCTGCTTATCTGCTCAGTAAGAGAGTTTTAGAAATGTACCATTAGATGTGTCCTGTGTGCGATATTAATGTAAATTAATGTCCAGATCCTAGTATGTGTGTGGTTCATAAGTACTACTTATTTTAGTAGTATGATTCCTGTGTTTGTGTGTCTGTGTGTTCTGATTTCCTCAGAAGACCAAGAGAAGCACAAAGGGCCTCTGCCCGCTTAGCATGTTATCTGCATCTGAACATCCTGTTCGTTAGATCTAAAAGTATGTCTTATAATGTTGTCTAATTGCATAAACATATGTAAAACAGTTGTGAATACCTTGATTATAAAGCACTTGTGTATTAATCATATATAGTAGTGTATTCGATTCAAATGAGATTAACATATAGGACTTCTAAACGTGTGTATTTTCCTTCATTAGAATGCCTCCTGGACGCCTCCCTGGTAAGGTGTTCCGGGCATGTCCCACCGGGAGGAGACCCAGAGGAAGACCCAGGACACGCTGGAGGGACTATGTTTCTCGGCTGGCCTGGGAACGCCTTGGGATTCCCTCAGAGGAGCTGCTCCAAGTGGCTGGGGAGAGGGAAGTCTGGGCCTCCCTACTTAGGCTGCTACCCCCGCGACCCGACCCCGGATAAGCGGAAGAAGATGGATGGATTAATAAAATGGATTAATAAAAGATGGATGGATTAATAAAATTAAGATGGATGGATTAAAAAAGATGGATGGATTAATAAAATGGATTAATAAAAAGATGGATTATATAAAAACAACTATTAAACTTTGGTTTTTGTTTCTGCCTACCGTAATATCTGGTGGAAATAAATTTCATAAACAATATTAGACATACAACCTTACCATCTACATTTTAAAATTGTGTAATAATATTATGATCACAGTTATATTAGTTGCAGTGCAAACCATAAAATAATCTTGACATAAATACAGTTTCCCCTTACTTACCTTGTTTCCAAAACCTGAATGGGAGTCTCCCCAAATTCACTACTGTACTTCTCAGACCTTCCCCAAAGTCATCATCTCTGCATAAAAACATATAATGTAGTTCAAACAATAATCACATATTCTTTTCAACACATTTATCACACAATGACAAATTTATCTAACATATCAAAGCATGTAGGATGATTTAAAAATAGCATCAAACAGCCATCTTCCATTCCTGTTCTGCTGCTAGAAGTAAAATTTGAACTTTTTACGCTCTCCTTTCATCCTGCTCATGTCCGCAGCAGACAAACTCGTCCACCCCACCGCAAGTTTTACAGATTTTATTCCAAAAATTAATGATTTTTGAGGCCCTTTATACAGGTAAACGTCCAAAGAGGTTGACATGTATGCATCAACAACATTTATTGTGTAGTAGAACTAACAGACTTTTCGATTTTGAACACCAAATGATCTGCAGACAATATGCTAATTGCTAGTTGTTGTGATCATGCCTCTCTTACACAGACAGCGCAGTTACAGTACTTTCATCATATCTGCTTGCTGATCCACAATACGATAACTAAATGTACGTATCGAAACAATACTGAGGTTGAATGAGTTAGCTGCTACCATTAGCATCACGTCAGCTATCACATGTGTTACCTTTTTGTTATATTTCAGCTCGTTTGGCTGGTAACAAACCCATATAGATTCTGCTCTGCTGGCGGCAAAACAAGGAGGCAGATGAAAGCTTGCTGAACTTTATTCCTCTTGATGGCAACGACAACCACAACTCACGAACTGCACAGCTACAGGCTCTCAAGCTAACACACACACACTCTCTTCTTCTACCCGCCCCTCTCGTAGCTCTCTACCACCCTCTCTAGGTAAAGGCTGGGCCTGTAACACATGATTCAAGCAAAGACACTTACTTTTCAAGCAGAAATGTTGCTAACTCTGCATCGCTTTGCAATCCTTTGAGCACCCAAAGCTCTCGCTACCCACCTCCGCCATTTTGAAACAGCTACTACGGGAACGTGCGCGGATGCGCGCAGCAGCTGGGAGAGGCGGGGGAAGGGCGGGGGGAGCTCGTTCATGAAAATAACTCTGTTTTTATTGGCTGGTTAAACACGGGCCGCTCTGGTTTTTATAAATGCTATTTTAACCACCGGGAGACGCCAGAGGAATATAGTATTTCTCAAAGATTACCTGTTTAACATCACTCTGTCAAAAAATAGTGACAGAGAGAAGAAATATGTTTATAAAAAAAGCTACATACTGAACCTTTAAGCAGCTCTTACTGGTAGAAAGTGATCTCAATTGGCGCTCAAAATATTCCCGCGGCTTGTTTTTCAAATGGGCATGTTTTGTTTCTAGATGTCTTCGCAACAGTGAAGGCTTCATTGAGTTATGAGATAACACTTTTGCACAAACAACACACTGTGGTTGAGTAAATCTACCTGTATTAGTAGATGTGAATCCCAAAGCAATGTAGCTTTCATCATATTTGCACCTTTTTGTTTCTCTGTCCGAGGCGACGGGCTTCCCCACACCACAAGGATCCATATCCCGCCCAGCCCGCTCCATATCCGAACACTCGTCACTGTCCATGGCCATGCAGCTAACAGGTTGGCTAGCAGGGCTAGCAGATGCACTGCTAACATCTTGGTTTGATGTATCTCTTCTATTCGAAGAATTGTTTGGGGTGTTGTCGCTAGCAGGTTCACCTCCTGCAGTAGGCTGTCTGGTGATAGCTGTCTGTGTCTTTCTGGATTCGCATATTTTCTTTTTTAACCATCTATCCATCTTTTCTCAGCTCCGACAAGAAGTTGAGTGAAGGCTGCTTTGATCGACAGGTGTCCCATCAGCGAGTCACGCCTATTTTCACACCCTTCTAATTTGCCAGTGCAATGATTTTGCTGAACACTAGATGGCAGCATATACATGTGTATTATTTGAAGGCACTTCAGTCTTTTTTCACTTTATGTTTTCAAATTTTCTCGCGTACCCCCTAAGTCCCTCCTGCCCAGGGGTACGAGTACCCCACTTTGGGAACCACTGCCCTAGACGACTGCTGTCGGGTCACAGCTTCCAGCCTTTTGCACTGATAAGGTGTGTGTTTAGTTTTCAGCAGGTGAAATGTTTCCTCACATTTCACCTTTAGTTCATCGGGTGTGAGGTCTCTGGATGATGTGCTAAATAAAGCAGTTAAGGGCTCCGGTAAATTTCCATGCTCCTCATAGTTTTCGTCTGATGAAGCTGTGTCCGTGTCACTATTGTCGAAGCTCGTCAGCACTGCACAATCTGGGTCCACAGCCCGCAGTTCTAGGATGTCGTCATCTGTCAGCACTATTAAAAAAACAAACAAAGATAGTTAGGGTGGTATATTACATCCACATATTCAAAAGTGAGATGGAAATGTAAACACAGGGCTCCAGACTGCACTCAGCTGGGTTCTGTTTTACCTGTGAGGTTCAGACTGTTAATAATGTTTTTACCCACTTCTCTATTAATACTGATTTATAATTAAATGCTTTAGTCGCTCAAACAATTTTTAATTAGGAGTAGAGGCCAATGCATGTTATGAATAAAAATGAAATGAGTGTGAACTTTGTTACTTGTAAAAAGAAGTTACAGTAGTCTGGAGTCCCTGAAAATTTAATAATTATCAAAGTGGGCCTGATTTTGCCTCTGTCAACATCTACATGCCTCTGGGTGTCCCACTGTTCTTGTGAGTAGGTTTTGATGCTGCTGGAAACTGCTTGCGTAGCCTCTTAGTTTTGGTGAACTTGATTTCACTCAGTGGAGCTGGCTTGACATCTCTTCGACTCTCTTTCCACATGCACACACCGGAGGTAACTGCTGCCTTCTCTGTCCTTCCCATCCTAACTGCGAGCTCAACTTTGAACAGTATGGCAGCTGCATACAGCATGATCCTAGACTGAAATGTTGGAAATTACTAACATGTTGTGGTGTAAATGTCACTTTTGAATGTTTCCTGACTAAGTTCAGACTTTGATTGTAAATAAACATTTGTGATTTTCATTAGCTTCTGTAATTCAAGCCACTGTGACCTCTGGATGAATATTTTTGAATATGTAATGACTAAGTTATCTGAGCAATGCAAATAAAACATTTTACACTGAAAAGAATGTAAAATCTAAAATTTCAGTGGCCTAAAACAGAAGCAAATTATGCATATCAAGAACCAAAATTAACTTACCCTGCCATACAGGTGCAGTTTGCTGTGAGAATGTAGTTCTCCACTTTGTTGACGATTACCCAAGCCTCATACATTGTACTCTTTACGCTTTGTCTCTGACTGGGGAGGACTTTGGACTTTAAAACACAGAAATCTGCGTCCATATCATTATATAGCACTTCCTGTACATGTCCACAAACAACGTAGTCATACGCATCGAGTGATTTGTATGCTCGTAGTTTTTCTCTTGTGTACACGCTAGGTTTCTCCACCAAATACGTGTAAATATCAGGCCACTGAATGCTAGGCCACTTACTCACGTCATCCTCCCATTCAGTAACTGTACACGGATCAGGAAGCTGATGGCCATTGCTCAAAGTTAACTTATTAAAGTAAGCTTTGCGATCAATTACCGATAACCTGCTAGCGTAGCTTGATAATACACTACGAGCCGCCATACTGCTGTGGCCACGGTGCGCCCGCAGCTGCTTGATGACGTAGGCTGTAAATGGGTCTATATCTTTTTTAATGAGTCACTTTTTGAAGTATCAGTTTAATTTTTTTTCAATTGTTTTTATTAGGGTTGATCTTACTATGGACACATGTCAATACAATGAGTACAATAATGACAAAACATTGCACAAAGATGAAAATTACAATCCAGCATTTTCAACTCTCTTTTTATATTACCATCCAATCCAACAGGAAAATGAAACATTATAACTAAGAAGAAGAGAGAGAAAAAAGAAACAAATAAAATAACCCCCCCCCATCTCAACTCGAAGTCAAACTGATAAAGAAGATAATAAATATATACATCATTCTACAGAAATGGCTACCAATATTGATACTCAAATCAGACCTCAACGATAGGCACTATCAGTTGGGCAGAACTTTCAAGTTTGAAAAATAGGAAAGGAAACATTGCCATTTTTGGTAAAACTTTTGTGTAGACCCTCTTAGGGTGTATTTGATTTTTTCGAGCTTCAAAAAGAACAACATGCCTTTCACCCAGAGGGATATTGAGGGACATTTATCAGACTTCCAGTGTAACAGTAAAGTACGTCTAGCCAATAAAGATGTAAAAGCAATAATTTCCCTTTGAGCAGAAGTTAACACTAACGTGGGGCTGAGGATACTAAATATGGCAACAAGTGGACAAGGTTGCAAATTCACTTTCAGAATAGAAGATGTAATTGAGAAGTAGTCAGACCAGAAATTATGTAATTTGGGACAAAGAAAGAACATGTGGCCAAGATTGCAAGGGGTGCCTTTGCATCTATCACATATGTCCACAACATCTGGATAGATCTGAGAGACCCTAGATTTAGAGAAATGAACCCTATGTACAACTTTAAATTGAATCAAACTAAGACGAGTACAAGATGAGGAAGATCTAATTCTGTCAATGGCGTCATCCCAAAGATCTTCGGTCAGCTGGATTCCCAACTCCTCAACCCAGGCATCTCTAATTTTGACATTGGAGTCAACCCTTAGATTCAAGATAGTACTACAGGGAACCCCCGACCTACGAACGAGTTCCGGACCTAAGGACCGTTCGCAGCTCGATTCTGACGTATCTAGGGGGTGAAAATAGCGTCCCGTTCGTAGGTCCTTGTTTTCATTCGTAGGTCGCAGAAATGCCGCTAACGGAGCGCCGCACACATATTTATCGGCATGAGACTGAACAAGCAGACATACTGGGCCATAATCATGCACAAAACTTTATTTACAAACACTTATCTAACACATTAAACCACACATTCATCCATAAACACACACAGTAACTGTACATCAGTAACTTAACATCAGAACTGCAGCAAATCAGGTAGATTGTGACCTACAAAATGATGTCAACCATGAACCCTTCTCAAAGAGCATCTTTTAACATCAGAACAGCAGCAAAATCAGCAGGAACTCACATCAGCAAATGATGTCAACAATGAAACATCAACACTTCTCAAAGTGCAGCTTTTAACATCAGAACTGCAGCAAATCTGCATAAAACCACATGCATCCATCCATCAGCAAAATGATGTCAACCATGAACCATTAGCACTTCTCAAAGAGCAGCTTTTAACATCAGAACAGCAGCAAATCAGGAACTCAGATCCATCCATCCATCAATCCATCAGCAGCATCACATCTATCAGAAACATGTTGCAACCATCATGTTTTTGAAACCAGTGCACTGAGAGACAGCTCTGTTCATCAGGCAGTCAGAATGCTAAACACTCTGCCTGCTCTGCCTCCCCTCCCATTTGAACTGCCTTAACACAAAAAACTTTCTCACACATTACCACTCAACACAAAGTTTTTAACACTGGACCCTGTGTCATCAAACGGGTTATTCACTAAACTCTCGGTCATGTACTCATTCAGTTTGCACTACTTCTCATATTTGCACTAATGTTTGTATTACATTACTGCCTATAGTCATACTACTGTTTACATTCACTGTTTACATTTATTAATACGGTTTACATTTACTACTACTGCTTTACATTTATTACTACTGTTTACATTTACACTACTTTTATCTATACTACTGCAGATACATATATAGCATTCTCTGACTAGCCTTATCTAAGGATGCCAAATCAGAAATGACATAGTTTTTACAGACTCAAAGAGCCCCTCTTCAGTCAAGACGTGGGAA
>JBBPBX010085098.1:0-15158 GCA_038048925.1 Garcialebias charrua
TTTCATAATGGATTTGCCCAGCCTAGGTCAGAAAGGCTCCACATATTACAACAACAAACTACAAAGTGTCATCATTCACAGAAAATCTGTGATGCATCTGCGTAAAACCAGAAGATGTTGCAAAATCACTCTCACCCAGAGCCTGTTCCTAATGCTACAAGAAAAGTAATTAAACAAAAATCAACTTTCATATCAGTCTCTTTTATAATAATTTGACTTCAGGATAATGTTTTTTGGGCTTGATATATCTGCATCATTTTCATATAACCACTTAAATCCACACTGAATTGCATGAAATTACAAATAAACCGTTAGATGTTGGTATCTTGCTTGGTTTGGTTAGTATTAAACAATCTCTTCTACTCAAATAAAGGCAAATAATTAAATGCATTTTTCCTCCATTTTTATTAATCGTAGCGTGATAGCCTGTCATAGTCAGGTACGGGACATACAATGATCTAAAAATAATCATCAGGGTTGCTTTAAAAGATTACAAAAACATGATACAACCCATTGGAAATAAAACGGGAACAAAACTGAGATTTTCAAACCTTTGCTCAGCCCTGTATGTAAATTATTTCTCATACTAGTTCTTGCTATGCGATGATTAAAGTCATGACTGTAATTTTAGGCTCAATAATTACTTGAACTGTTCAGGTTGATGAAAATGCATGACAATTGTAAATTTGATATTTTGCAAGTTAGAAGTAAATTAAAATGGGCACCATGTTTCTCTGACAGCAACACACACTTTATAGCCAGCTTGTGTTTTTAGCTGACCCTGCTGGTCTGTCACTGTTCAAAGGGAATTTCATTTTCCAAAACAGGTATTAATATTACTCTCAACCGTTGATGCTGTCAGGTGAAATATTCTACAAGCAATACATGCAGTCATAAGGGAATGACAGGGCTCTAACCTTAGTCCAGTATTCATCAAGATCTGACTACATTTATCTAAAAAAAAAACAGAAAAATAAAGAACAACAGGGGAAACTAGGGAGTCAACTACTGTGCTACTCATACACGAGACCATTCAAAAGGGAATTTCCACCATTTAAACACCTCAACTTCTCTAGTTTGTTTGCAGTTCAACCTTCAGTGTTGCTGCACAAACTTTCTGCACTGGGAATGCTGAAGTATCTGACTGGTGATTAGCTGAATCCGCCATGAGTTGTTCTGCCTCTCTCACAGTCATATCTTGATTCATAGAATTATTATCATAACTCTCCCCACAAAAAAATGAATAAATAAATAAATAAATAAATAAATAAATACATAAATAAATAAATAAACAAATAAACAAATAAACAAATACATAAATAAATAAATAAATAAATAAATAAATAAATAAATAAATAAATAAATAAATAAATAAATAAAAAAGCAGGCTGCTTTTGCACTACCCTGTATTGTAATGTCGGAACATCATTGGCATTACCTTGGGATCCCTGTAGGGGGAGCCCTATGTTGCGCTCGTCTGATGTAATCAGAAAGTGAAGACGTGGGCTGCATGTTGTGGGTTTTCACTCTCTTCTCTAGTATTTCCCTTGTGTAAAGTGATTATAATTGTATTTACAATCATGTGAAGTATTGTGGGTTTTGTTTGAAATGTCTACAATGTATATTCTTGGTTATTTATGGCCGAGCCTCGTGTTAGCTCCTGGATAGCGTATGCTATCTGTGTTAGTCTAGCTATGTAACGTGCTTTGTTTAGAAAGCTTAAATATTAATCAAGAATGTGTTGATGTATTATAACATTGTATCATAAAAAGTGAACATTCATGATTCTTGTTTAACATGTTGCTAAGTGTATTAAACATTTAACAGTGAATGATGTTTTATTTTTGAATGTTATAGATTTGATCTAAAAAAGTTATGTCTAGTCCTCTGGACATTCAAAAAGAAAGTAGAAATGTTTCGTCTTTCGTCCCAAAGACTTCTTCAGTCTGAGGTGCTGTATTCAGCTCAGTCTTATAAATAGCACCTTCTAGTAGGATCAGCCAATTTGCTGCTGACAGCCGAAACCAGCTGCTGACATGGTTAAGGAGGACTCATAGTTAGCACCCTGATGGTTGTTTGCTATTCACAGAGGGCTGAGTGATACTAGCAACAACAGCATTGTAAGAGGGGGACAGTTGAACCCGGAGGCCTCCACCTCTGTTTAATGATGGACGGTTTCTTTTCACAAAGATGGCCTCCTTTACTCCTCTCTCAAACCATCGTTCCTCTCTATCAAGGATGTGAACATCTTCATCCCTGAAAGAGTGACCGCTGGCCTGGAGATGAGTGTAGACCGCAGAGTCCTGACCTGATGATGTTGATCTTCTGTGCTGGGCCATCCTTTTGGCCAGTGGCTGTTTAGTTTCCCCGATATAAGACTGATCACAGCCCTCCTGACACTGAACAGCATACACAATATTACTCTGTTTGTGCCGGGGGACTGGATCTTTGGGATGAACCAGTCTTTGTCGTAATGTATTTTGGGGTTTAAAAGCCACTGGGACGTTGTGTTTAGAAAATAAACGTCTCAGTGTCTCTGAAACTCCTGCAACATACGGAATGACCACTGGTCTGGGTCTGGGTTCCTTCTTTTCACCTGATGGCTGGCTGGAGTCCTGTTTGGGTTTCTTCTCTGCTTTCAGGAAGGCCCAGTTAGGATATCCACATTTCTCTAGAGCCTGTCTTGTGTGGGATTTCTCCTTTTGCCAGGCTGCTGAGTTAGTGGGGACACTGTCTACTCTGTGATACAGAGTCCTGATGACTCCTAACTTGTGCTCCAGAGGGTGATGGGAGTCAAACTGCAAATACTGGTCTGTGTGGGTAGGTTTGTGGTACACCTCAGTTTGGAAATGTCCTCCATCAGAAACTGAGACCTCATGGTCCAAGAATGCCAGCCTGCCATATTTTACATGTTCTCATGTGAACTTGATATATTTATCCACAGAGTTGCTGTGATCAGTGAAATGTTGGAATTCCTGAGATTTAATTTTAATTTAATTTATGTGTTGAAATGTGATGGTTTTCACTCTTTACGTTGCCTCTTGTTTGAGGGTACAACACTTTTGCTTTTGTAATTATCCACTTCCCTGAAATGGCTGAAAGTTAGTGGCCTCTGTAGCAACACAAACATACATCTGTCAATAAAACAAGCTGAAGGCTGGCTCACACCGTGCAAGCTCAGGATTCTAAAATCTTGACAGTAACCCTCGTTGCACTGTAGGATGCCAGGTTTAATAGATAATTGACTGTAGGACTTATTGCTGCAGCTGAATTGTGCTACAAACATATGGCAATAGCACACATAAAAAAGCATATGTCACAAAAAGCCGACAGAGGTACCAGTCCAACAATGAATAGTAAGCAAGCACAGGTGTTGATGCTTTTATTTTTAGTTTCAGATTCTAAAAAGAGGACGATGAGGACGAGGTAAAAGAGAAAGCTGTGGATATGATTATGGTGGAGAAAATAGCTACATCACACAAATACTCCCTTTGATGTTACAGCTCTATAAATTATGCCTCTTTATCAGTCCACACAGGCATTCATTCAGCCTCCATTTTTACTATCATCTCATTTATATGTCACTTTCTGGATGTATTCATATTGGTTGATTGTATGTTGCAGCACTGCAGAACAGATCAGAATTGTTTTTAACTGCTTTAAATTGGTCATAGGTTGTCTCTTGTTGTGGGAGAGTAAAACAGGCTATTTGTGAGCCTGTCACACCAAACATTAACAGACCACTCGTGGCCAAAGAAAACATTAGGCTATGATTTTATCTAGGTAACAGATACAATGACCAAAAAATTGCATGTCTGACAAAAAATATACAAAAGTTATGAGATGTACAGATAAGTATTGTAGCATTTCTTTTAGAAAATTTTAGTCTAAAGTGATATGATTATTGAAAAACCGTTTGAATGGGCTCTGCTTGTTTGCTAAATCTCATGATGAGAATTTTTATATGTAGTTCACCAAAACACATACAGTAGCTCCTCGTTTATCGTGGGGGATCTGTACCCTGAAGCCAGGTGTTAAGTGAAAACCATGACGTAGGAATAGTAGTAGTACAAGTAGTAAGTAGTAGTTTATTTTGGTATATATATATATATATATATATNATATTAAGACAATGGGTCAAACTAATGTCATGTATTTCCATCATTTTAATGAGACACCACTCCGTGATGTCCAAATTAAATAGAAAAATAAATATGAAATATTTTCAACATGTTGACTGGATTAACCCTCCTGTTATGTTGCGGGTCAAATTGACCCGTTTTAAAGTTGAATATTTTTTTAAAAATAGTTAAAAATATTTTTTCTGCATGAAACTTTTTCTATTTGTCTTAATAGTTCCAATCAACATATAAATTGAAAATGATTCACTTTACACATTTGTACCACCCCCTGCGTCTACTTGTTACATCGATACTGTTCGGGTCAATTTGACCCGGCAGTCAAATTGAAGGGTAAAAAGGGTAAAAAAAAATCCAATTCTATTTGTTTCCTTGAAACTATGAGACATATTTCACTACACACACACATACACATACACACACACACACACACACACACACACACACACACACATACATACACACACACACACACACACACACACACACACACACACACACACACACACACACACACACACACACATGTGCACGCACACACCACACACATGCACACATGCATGCACACAAACCCACTTTCTCACTATTCTCTTTACTTCACAAGGAAACTGTGAGAAAGCAGGTGTTTATACAACTTTTGACGGGAACCTTTTCTGTTCCCGTGGGAAAACTCCACCCACACTGAGTGGACACTCAGCAGAAGGGGAGGGGTGGGAGGGCATATATACTCTCTGCAAGGGAGTCCTAAACACATTACACACTGAAGGTACATGTGATATTGTCACTGTCAGAGGTCAGGAAATGAGCAGCAGGAAAAAAAAGTTTACAGCCCTGGAAGTGTTGGATCTTCTCATTGATCATGACAGTGAAATAGAAGAGGTGTCTGAAGCTGAAGACAGTATTGAGGTCTATTCTGAGTCTGATGATTCTGATTATGAACCAACTGATGAAAGTGATATTCATGTTTCTCCAAGCAAGACATACATGTCAAAAAATGGTGAAATTCAGTGGTCTTCATCTAGTGTTCCTAAGATCTTATTTTGTTGTTTTGTTCATTTCTGGTTCAAAAAACAGTGGTTGTATAAAGTTTACTTTCAATACAAATCTTCATGCCTCATTTGTCTTGATTTTAATGAGCGGGTCAATTTGACCCAGAACAGTATATGTGTCTCAAGTTCAATTATAAAGATCACCCTTTGAATTAAAAAAAAAAAGTAATATAATTTTTTTTACAAAAATCAATTTCAAGGATAATTATTGTTTTTTTGTGTGTAGGTTTTTTCAGCAAACATAAAAAATGTAAATCACATATTTTATGTCCAAATGAGTTAGTCGTCGTCATTATCCTTTATTTATGAGAAATAAAAAAAACATCATTGCACAAATATTGACTGATATGGTTAGTATTGGAGTTAATAATCAGATACAAAAATGTTTTGGAGGATTTTTTGGGTTTCTGACACTATTACATGATTAAACACTCCCCGGGTCAAATTGACCCACGAACATTATTGCTGTACCTCAGAAACGAACATAACAGGAGGGTTAAATAACAAAGCTGACAAATTGAAGCAACATGATCAGCAGGAGCCTGTGCAAATTGTTTTGTACACAAACTAATAACTAATAATGTTGAATAATTATTAGAAACATTAACTAATATATTACCATTTCAGTGCTGTGGAAACGATTTACATGTTGTAGAATTCCTTCTGCCTCTCAACTTGCAGCTGGTGTAAGTGATCACACACCTGCTCACTTCCTGAAGTGAAAAGTCTCCAAAAACCAGCAGGAGCTGAAAAAAAATTATAACCTGCTGTTTACTGGAAATAACTTTGGCTTCTCTGAAGACAAACCGCTAAAATATAAAGTTTTAAATGGCTAAATTGGACGGATCGCGTTTGTATCTTCTCCATTGTATACAATGTGCGCAGTTGAGGCGATTCTGTGTGTGACGTCATAATCGCGCGACGGGAAAAACCGTATTTATCATGTAAAAAAAAGGCGCTAATTTTAAACTGTTTTTGAGAGGAATTTTAATTAATTTAACATTGTTTTAGCAAAAACGATCAGAGGTCAATCTTAATATATATATGTATGTTGTGCCATTTTATGGAAAGTTAAAAGATGATGTCAGTGGAGCTTTAAATTCCCCTTCTTCATCCCTGATCTGGACTTTTCTTTTGTTTTTTTGCCAAAAGTCAAGTGATCGCTTCATCCTCCGCTGAGTCATGACAGAAACATTCAGGAAATGAATGAATTTGTCACGAGCGAATTAAACTCTGGTTCAACGTGGCTGCGCGCGGCTCTGCACATTTCCTGGTGTTCTGGTGTGCTGGACCAGCGCTCCCTGTTTTTATTTTATTTTTTAGAACGTTTTATTAACATATAATCACAGAACTTCGCAGCTGCTGACAGGACATGCAGTGGAGGCGGAGCATTCGGAAGCAGAGCTGAATTTCACCGACAGCAAGAGCAGCTGAGCCATATATGGCTCTGAGTGGGGGAGGGACCAGAATGCTTTCCCAGATGAAAATTTTCCTTAGTGCTGTGTTCTACCAAAAACTGCAGACTGAACCTTTAAGATTAAATGAAGAAGAAAAAAAGATTACAAATATCAAAATCGGTTGCAGTACTGTATAAAGTAAAAGAGTTTTTGAATGACAAAGCTTTGTATATATTGTATATGTAATGATTGTTACACATGTAATCTATTGTACTGAAGTTTGGGGAAAAGCATGCAAAACAATTACAAATCCTATATTTTGATTTTACATAAAAGAGCCATAAGCATTGTGTGAAGGAAGCTGTTTAGAACAACCTTCTCTTAACAGAGGAGGAGGACTCAGATTCCAACGTTCAAAAACGTATGGTGCAGCTTTGGGACTGATTCCCAGACGGTTCACACCTGATGGGAGCAGAGGAGTCTCATCTGTGAATTAGTCTAAAGTCCCCCCCCATAGCTCTGCGTTCGGCCGTACGCCGCTCTATGCGCGCATTCTGTGCGTGCACGTTCACCCGCACAACTCTGCATTCGTTCTCGCGTCCATTCTCGCGTTTTTGCTCCAAATTCTTGACGTTATTTGAGCAGCCACAGCGCAGAGCGTTCGCTGATTGGTCATTTGCTGACACGCCTACTGAATTGATTGACAGGTCGGGGGGAGAAAAAAAAAGGCGAGCCGGCACTTCACACAGCTTCAGCCGCAGCGGTGTTCTGTGTTTATATCTTATTAAAAAGTTCTAAAAAAAAAAAAAACAGGGAGCGCTGGTCCTGCAGCCCACAGCCCACCAGGAAATCTGCAGAACCTCGCGCAGCCACGTTGGACCCGCTCGTGACAAATTCATTCATTTCCTCATCATTTCAGTCATGGAGTCAGCGGAGGAGGAAGCGATCACTGCCTTTTGGCAAAAAAACAAAAGAAAAGTCCAGATCAGGGATGAAAAAGGGGAATTTAATACATTTGTGTCGCATACAAAACAGTCCCACGCCGGGCAGTTTATTGTGAGACAACACGTTTGCGTTCGTAAAATTTGAGCTTGGCGCGTACATGGTACGCTTGTGCCTCTGTGCACGGACGGCGCATGGACGGCGTAGAGCGGCGTACGGCCAAACGCAGAGCTATGAAGGGGCCTAGTCTGCTCTTAGAATTGAGAAAGCCCTTTAGATGAAGGACAAAACGTCTTCTGTTACAAATAAAGTCCAGTTGTTTCTGTATTGAATGCTTTTTATTTATTTATCATGTCCTGGATGACTGAGAATCTTCTCCAGCATACAGCTATAAGAATTATTAGTAGAAAGTGCTGGTCGTGGTCACCCATCCATCCATCCACCCATCCATCCATTTTCATCCGCTTATCTGGGGTCGGGTCGCGGGGGTAGCAGCCTAAGTAGGGAGGCCCAGACTTCCCTCTCCCCAGCCACTTGGAGCAGCTCCTCTGGGGGAATCCCAAGGCGTTCCCAGGCCAGCCGAGAAACATAGTCCCTCCAGCGTGTCCTGGGTCTTCCTCTGGGTCTCCTCCCGGTGGGACATGCCCGGAACACCTCACCAGGGAGGCGTCCAGGAGGCATCCTAACCAGATGCCCGAGCCACCTCAACTGGCTCCTCTCGATGTGGAGAAGCAGCGGCTCTACTCCGAGTCCCTCCCGGATGACTGAGCTTCTCACCCTATCTCTAAGGGAGAGTCCAGACACCCTGCGGAGAAAACTCATTTCAGCCGCTTGTATCCGAGATCTCGTTCTTTCGGTCACAACCCAAAGCTCATGACCATAGATGAGGGTGGGAACGTAGATCGATCGGTAAATTGAGAGCTTTGCCTTTCGACTCAGCTCTCTCTTCACCACGACAGACCGGTACAGCGCCCGCTTCACTGCGGACGCTGCACCTATCCGCCTATCGATCTCACGCTCCAGTTTTCCCTCATTCGTGAACAAGACCCCGAGATACTTAAACTCCTCCACTTGGGGCAGGACCTCCTCCCCGACCCGGAGAGGGCATGCTACCCTTTTCCGGCTCAAGACCATGGCCTCGGATTTGGAGGAACTGATCCTCATCCCGGCCGCATCACACTCGGCTGCAAACCGCTCCAGCGAAAGCTGTAGATCACGACCTGATGAAGCCAATAGGACCACATCATCTGCAAAAAACAGTATAAAAAAACAGTATCTGTCGTGGTCACCCAACAAATATATTATTTCATCAGTTGAAATTATTACAATTTTATTATTTGGTTGAACATAGTATTTTACAAGTCATGTATGAAGCACATACACATTTTTACCCCCAAATATTCAATTAAAATTTGTTTAAAAAAAGAGTCATTATAACTTTATAACCGGTCCTTTTTTGTTGCCGGCCCAAGAGCCTGGAACAGCCTCCCCCTTGAGCTGCGTGCCACCTCTGATCTGACTCTGTTCAAAACCAGACTGAAGACCCACTTGTTTTAAAAAGCTTTCAGTGTGTAACTTTTATTACTTTTGGTATTTTAGTATGTAACATTTTTATTTCCATTGCCTTCTTTTATTGCTGCTGCTTTTATTTTATTTTCACTGATTTATTGTACCGGTTTTTATACTTTCTGTCCTGTTAAGCACCTTGGTCAATGCAAGGCATTGTAGGAAGGTGCTATACAAATAAAGTTTATTATTATTATTATTACTTTAAGTGAATGGAAATGTTTGTAAAACCTCCAAGGAGCACTGCTGCACTGTTATCGCCATAAAAATTTCTAAAACAATTTATATATTTAAAAAGAAGATTAAGTTAAAACTGTTGGGAAGGTATGACACCATGTGAAGGATGCCTGATGTGTTTGTTTTCATTTTGGAGATTGTTCAAGCTTGAGTTGTTGTTTGTAGCTATTGAATATATATTTTAAATAAGGGGCAGATATAAGAATTTTATTATTATTTCTTCACCTTTTTAATTTTGTTTAGTTTTTTAATGAATTTGTTTACCTATAGTTTCTTTTGAATGAATGAATAAAATCTATCTATCTATCTATCTATCTATCTATCTATCTATCTATCTATCTATCTATCTATCTATCTATCTATCTATCTATCTATCTATCTATCTATCTATCTATCTATCTATCTATCTATCTATCTATCTATCTATCTATCTATCTATCTATCTATCTATCTATCTATCTATCTATCTATCTATCTATCTATCTATCTATCTATCTATCTATCTATCTATCTATCTATCTATCTATCTATCTATCTATCTATCTATCTATCCATCCATCCATCCATCCATCCATCCATCCATCCATCCATCCATCCATCCATCCATCCATCCATCCATCCATCCATCCATCCATCCATCCATCCATCCATCCATCCATCCATCTATCTATCTATCTATCTATCTATCTATCTATCTATCTATCTATCTATCTATCTATCTATCTATCTATCTATCTATCTATCTATCTATCTATCTATCTATCTATCTATCTATCTATCTATCTATCTATCTATCTATCTATCTATCTATCTATCTATCTATCTATCTATCTATCTATCTATCTATCTATCTATCTATCTATCTATCTATCTATCTATCTATCTATCTATCTATCTATCTATCTATCTATCTATCTATCTATCTATCTATCTATCTATCTATCTATCTATCTATCTATCTATCTATCTATCTATCTATCTATCTATCTATCTATCTATCTATCTATCTATCTATCTATCTATCTCACTGCTGAATACTAAAAGTATTTTTTAAATAAAAATGTGATTAGTCTTATTTTTCTTATTTTCCTCATTTATTTATTTATTTATTTATTAATAAAAACCAACATGTTTGTCAGCTTCACTTAAATGTTTGTGTTATTAGTTGGGTCAGAGTAAAAAATGTAAAATAAATTTTCATTCTTAAAAAAACTGTTGAACATCTTCATAAATATTGATAACATTTTTTATACAGTTTCTTTATATGCAGCCACGTATGTTTCCTGTATTTTCACAAAAAACATCTTATTTTAAATGAATAACATATTGTTCAAAATTTTATAGGATTTCATGCATTTTATTGAAGAAAACTGCCACAGCAGTGAAAGAGCTGTTTCACTTTATTTCATAAAACAAACAAAAAAGTATCTCTTGAAAACATGTCTGTTGCAATGTTGACAAAGTATAGGAACGTTAATTTGATTCAGCAACGTGACAAGCAGTAGTTAAGCTGAAGGTCGATGTCAACACAAAACAAAATTTCTCACATTTCTGTTTGACGCGCCATCGGCCTGGAAGACAAACAACAAAAACAAATGTTTAGTTTTCAACAAAACAAAAATATCAGCAGGTTTAAAAAGGTGTAAAACTAGTTTTGTTGGATTTGATTGGCTCTTGTTGCATGTTTTGCTCTGAAGCTCTATAGCTACAAGTGATTTGGTTTAGAAACATATGACATCATTAAATGATGTCATGTGTTTCTATCTATGTGGGCGGGGCTCAGAATAAATTTTTTATTCTGAGCCTCGCCCACTTCAGTCACAAAATCTACATGAAGCCAGACTTTCAGTAGGTTTAATAAACAATTAGTAAACTTTAAATCTCACCTGTTTGTACCTTTTTACTAGTGTCCACCACCTCGCCCATGTCCGTGACCACGCCCACGACCACGGCCATGACCGAACCCATGCCCATGTTTCCCATGGCCTTCACCATCGCTGTCACTGCCGCTACCTTTATGCTCACGTTCTTTATATCCTTTCTGCTCTTTGCCTCCATCAGGACCTTCACCGGTCTGACGACGAGGGCTGTGGTCCTTCGCTCCTCCATGGTAAGAATCCGTTCCTTGGACTTTAGCAGAACCAGGGCCCCCATCAATCCCATGAGAGTGCTGGTCTCCTGAACGGGGACCAAGGTCTTTTGGGGGATCATGACCCCCACGAGGCTTCTGGTCTCCTGACTGGGGGCCCAGGTTGAAGCCTGAAGGGTTCTGGTCTGTAGGATCACCAGTTAGAGAGAGGGTAATCAATTTGAAATAAAAACATATCCGTAAAAAGGCACATTTGTATGGTTTGCATGTCTTACCTGAGCTGCTGCTGAACATGTCTGTCAGTCCTTCTGATTCTTTTCTGATTTTCTTCTAACTAAAAGACAAGAAGGCGTTGGCCACTGATGTGTCAGTTGAACCAGTCTGACCAGACACAGGACGTTCTGAACGTTGTACAAAGATGCATCCTGTTACTCAGCGTTTGAGTTTTCACATCAAAAGTCATTGTTTTTTTTCTGTCTGTATTCAAGTGTAAAATGAAATGTTTGGTTTTCTTATCATGCTTGTGTCTTAGCAGTTCAGTGCTAAAAGCATTACCAGCGAGAGGACAAAGAGTTCCTACTTCTAACACGAATATACCAATGTCAAACCATGCAGAATGCATTATGGAGATGGTCTAAAATGATCATGCAGGGTTGCTTTTCAATGAGAAAACTGAACATACTCACATGATTATCACAGCCGTCAGCAGGTCCTCCTTCTGTTGGTGGAGAGAGCATGCACTACATTTAAGGAGCACTTTCTGGCGCAACTGGATTCTTGTTTCTGTGCGTCACCGCAGGTTTAAACGCACTGAGAGGCGTTGCCTTTAGCGGTTTTATACTCACAGCCGACAGCTGTTCTGTTCTGCTCGGTTTTAATTCATAATCTAAGGTTCAACAGCAGTTCAATCTTTATTATCATAAATATTATAATGGGTTAATAATGCAACTTTTTCTGCACTAGATCCTGACTTGTGCTGGGACTGTTTTTGTCTTGAAGTGTCTGAATTGTGAGTTTCATCCGAACGGTCAACATGTCTAGACAAGTGTTTCTCTTAGTTAATGTCCCATTCTGGAGCTGCTTAATCTGTTTTTGATGAAACATCACAAAACAACACAAAAATTTTGATGTAATTTTCTGCTTTTAAACTCAGGCAAGACAGAGGTCATGGTATTTGGATCTGAACACCATAGGAGCAAATTTTGCAGCCTTTTATTTCCTCTGGATGGGATTCATTTAATTACAATGTGAAATAGCTTTGTGTTGCTTTATATCAGGGTATAGCATTTAATCTCCCCATATTAAAAATGTTACCAGGAACCACTTTCCTCAACCTGCGTAATATCACTAAAGTTAGAAACATTTGTCCCAAAATGGGGCATAAAAACCGGTCCATGCATTTATGACTTCTAGGCTGGACTATTGCAATTGTTTATTATCTGGGTGTCCAAAAACTTCTTTAAAAAGTCTTCTGATCCAAAATGCTGCTGCCAGAGTTCTGATGAACGTTAAGAGGATAAATCATATTTTGTCAGTTTTGGCTTCACCCTGTTTGCTCCCTGATAAATTCAGAATTAACTTTTTTATCTTACTTGTAGCCGGAAAAGGGTAGCATGCCTTCTCCGGGTCGGGGAGGAGGTCCTGCCCCAAGTGGAGGAGTTTAAGTATCTAGGGGTCTTGTTCACGAATGAGGGAAAACTGGAGCGTGAGATCGATAGGCGGATAGGTGCAGCGTCCGCAGTGAAGCGGGTGCTGTACCGGTCTGTCGTGGTGAAGAGAGAGCTGAGTCAAAAGGCAAAGCTCTCAATTTACCGATCGATCTACGTTCCCACCCTCATCTATGGTCATGAGCTTTGGGTTATGACCGAAAGAACGAGATCTCGGATACAAGCGGCTGAAATGAGTTTTCTCCGCAGGGTGTCTGGACTCTCCCTTAGAGATAGGGTGAGAAGCTCAGTCATCCGGGAGGGACTCGGAGTAGAGCCGCTGCTTCTCCACATCGAGAGGAGCCAGTTGAGGTGGCTCGGGCATCTGGTTAGGATGCCTCCTGGACGCCTCCCTGGTGAGGTGTTCCGGGCATGTCCCACCGGGAGGAGACCCAGAGGAAGACCCAGGACACGCTGGAGGGACTATGTTTCTCGGCTGGCCTGGGAACGCCTTGGGATTCCCCCAGAGGAGCTGCTCCAAGTGGCTGGGGAGAGGGAAGTCTGGGCCTCCCTACTTAGGCTGCTACCCCCGCGACCCGACCCCGGATAAGCGGAAGAAAATGGATGGATGGATGGATGGATGGATCTTACTTGTAGCCAGTGGTGGGATGTAACTAAGTACAAGTACTTTCTTACTGTACTTAAGTACCTTTTTCTTGCATCTGTACTTTACTAGAGTTAAAAGTGGGTACTTTCAACTTTTACTCCTCTACATTTTACATTAAGTATCTGAACTTTCTAATTACACTTCTATAATGTGTTACGTTACAAGTTACATTCATGTTGCGTTTTTTGTTTGTTTGTTTGTTTGTTTGTTTGTTTGTTTGTTTGAAAGTAACCAATGGTGAGAGGGGAGTTGGTCCATTGCATCGCTGCAAAGTGGGCAGGTAACTTTAAACCCACCTACAAGATCTGCGCTAGATCTGGACCAATATGTATCCTCAGTTCTGGGATACATTAGTAAATGCACTGATGATGTCATCGCCATCAGATATGTTGAGAGCTACCCGAACAGAAAACCTTGGCTGAATGCAGAGGTTTGCACCCTGCTGGATGCCAAGAACACTGTCTTCAGGTCTGGAAGCTCACAGGAGCTGAGAAGGACAAGGAAAGAGATGGTTGTTGGCATTAACACTAGAAGTCCCAGGATTTTTGACCTCCCCCCAGAAGTCCTGAAAGAGGGTCAAAAGACCCTTAGTCCAAACCAACCATTAGTGAGCCATTAGTGGGTCCACATTAGTGGGCCATTAACTGCCTTTTGTTATAAATATGCGTGCACACAACTCAGACACCCCCACCACACCAGACTGCACAAACTGCATTCCAATGTTTCCACCAGGTAAGTAAGACTCTGCTTGCACTTCCCCCCTTAGTCAGAAGAGAGGCCCTGACCCTGAAGTTATCTCACAGTTGAACATTTTGGGACATCCACTGAACGGAAAGCTTTGTCTGCTCCAGAACAATTTTATGCATAAAATTGTCTTATTCTGCTGTGCTGATTATCCTGTAACTTTGATGTTTTGTCAAGTAAATTATTTTGCTTACAAGTACTGTCTCTCTCCTTGTCCTTGGCACATGTATATACAGTACGTGCCGGCACATGCAGGTGGCCCATTGCTGTGTTCTAAAACATGCTTGACCTATTGTTGTCCGTCACCTGACGGACAGACACAGGTCACATGACATGAAGTCAACTGACGGACCGACATAGGTCACATGACATGAGATCAAGTGACGGACCGACACAGGTCACATGACCTGAGGTCAAGTGACGGACCAACACAGGTCACATGACCTGAGGTCAACTGACAAAACGACACAAGTCACATGACATGAAGTCAACTGACGGACCGACACTGGTCACACGACATGAGGTCAACTGACAGACCAACACGGGTCACTTGACCTGAGGTCAACTGACGGACCGACATAGGTCACACAACATGAAGTCAACTGATGGAATGACACTGGTCACTCGACATGAGTTCAACTGACGGACCGACACAGGTCACACGGCATGAGGTCAACTGACG
>JBBPBX010085099.1:0-15157 GCA_038048925.1 Garcialebias charrua
AAGTGTCCTAGTCCAAGCACCAAATATGACATCAGTAATGCAGCAAACCTCTGTTTGCAAACATTAAAATACTGTACAGTACAGTATAGCACATTATGTTACATCCTTGTACCATTTTTTTATGTTTTACTATTATCACCCTCCACCAAAAGTTAAAAGTCCATGATAATGTTGTTGCACATGCATGTGTATGATGGTCTGAGTGTGTGTGTCCATGTGTCTGTTTGTTACCATAATATGTCATAACACAAACAATGTGCATCTACAAATAATCCATGCTTGGTGTCAGTCTGATTCCACTGCCACCAAAATGATCATAACTTTGTCTAATTTGCACATTTTTACCAAAAATTTGTTGTTGCGTATGAATCAAATCAGGTGTCATTTTCCCAGAAATATGTGATTGGACACCTCGTTAGTGTAATGGTTTGTGTAACCCATCACAGCTTGGCCCCTGGTTATGTGTTTTATCATTATCAGGTGTGTGTCTGCAAACGTGCCATGGAGATGAAAAGTCCATTTCTGGGTCTGGGGGAAATGCTCAACATTCCTGAGTTATGGAGAACTGTGATCTCAGAGTCAGGCAGGTCAAAGCCTCCTGAGCTGTACCTGATGAATAAATAATACATGTGGAAGGATTTTACACACTACAGTACTGTGAATAAATTATATTTTTTTAAAAAGCTTAGATCTATGTCTGTGCATCTGACTGACAAAGTTATTTTTTCAATTTGTTTTGTTTGTAGGCTGGATTCACATGTAAATGCCTTATTAAAAAGAAATTCTGAGGGGTACAGTGGCACCATTTATTCCACAAGAGTGTTTAGCTATGAGGCGCTGGATGATCTTTGATTAATCTTTCTTGTTTCTCCTAATGTCGTGTTAAAATGATGCTGCTCAAACTTTCCATGATCAAAAATCCAGTCTTAAATGGTTTGTCCTGTCATTGATTTATTGAAATATTAAAGACCCATCTAAACGCTGTAACAGCTGTTAAAAGAAAAGAAAAAGAACCAGCCGATTCATCCGGGTTCAGAATAATGAGACACTTGAAGGCCTAAAAGTTGTGGCTCAGCTTCTGGCATTTACGACTTCTCAAGGAGAGTGAGTGATTTATTTTTACTAAAGCAGAGACGTAAAGGAAATGGCTCATTGTAACATTTTTTCCTCCTTACACCAACCACTGAATATATTTAATAATTGATTTATAGAAATTGTAAAAGTTTTATTATGTTACTTTTTTTAACTCTGGACTTTTGCCCACTCTGGACAGTAATTTGTCACAATGGGCTGTCTGTCTATAAATAGCCACACACAGGCCTACATAAAGATCTTCTTCTTCTTTAGGCTTCTCCATTCGTCAGGGGGTCACCACAGCGAACTAATCGCACAAAGACTTGGCAATTGTTTTTACGCTGGATGCCCTTCCTGACACAACCACAGACCACTGAGCTACCACAGCCCTCTGTGTGGAGCAGAGAGCTGACAGGCCTACATACAGATAATTAGTTTATTTTTAAAAATTTAATTAGTTTATTAAAAAATATATTGTATCTCATGATCTAATCTAACATCAACAGAACACTGAAATTATGTCAGTAAATAAAATTATTTGCTCCTTTTTTGTTACAAGAGAAAATGCTCTTTTTTGTGTTTAAATTTCTTAGTTTTAACAGAAAATCTTGAACCAACAATATTCAGTGTATTTTTTGTTCAAGCATTTTTTAAATGCTACAAATAGTGTTTACCACGTGATGCATGTGATATTATACTCTGACTAATTAACACCTAAACAATAAAAAGATTTGTTGAAGAAATGCATGTTGATATTTCATGTCAGAGTTTTGAACTGAAATAATCTCATGTTGACACATGACTGATTTGTAGCCATTTTG
This sequence comes from Garcialebias charrua, assembly GCA_038048925.1. Taxonomy (NCBI): domain Eukaryota; kingdom Metazoa; phylum Chordata; class Actinopteri; order Cyprinodontiformes; family Rivulidae; genus Garcialebias; species Garcialebias charrua. Next base: position 1,896 of record JBBPBX010085099.1, read on the forward strand.
ATTAAACCTCGTGTAACATAAAGAAATGTTGTGCTCAGAGCATGGGTTGTGCATGACTCTCCGTTACTGCAGCATCAAGTTTTAGCTCAACATCTATAAAGATTGAATGAATTAGAGCCAATTTTATGTGACACATTGTTTGTTTGTTTGTTTGTTTTGTTTGTTTGTTTTTATTCATTTTATAATATGAAATACAACAATTAACATATTTATAATAGAAAAAATAAAAAATAAAATGAAAGGTAGCAGATGAATAATACATCTTATTAAATCTGCTCCTTATTTATCTAATAACAGTTCAAACAATATTTTCTATAATAACAAAATAAGTAAATAACAGTCAATTTTCAATTCACATACAGTATATCACACATTAAAATAGATTCATTTATATTTTTTTAGCAATTCATTTTTTACTAGTTTCTTAAATACAAGGATTGATTTGGCTTCCTTAACATTTGTCATTAAATCATTCCATAATCGTACTCCTTGAATTAAGGTAGATCTTCCCTACAAACTAGTTCTAAACTGTGGTTGTACAAATACATCTTTCCCCTTGAGATAATAACAGCTAGATCTTTTCACAACATGCATTTGGACATGTGATTGTAGTGTATTTTTATGAGCTCTAAACATAAGTGACAAAATGTTATAGTCCATCAAATCATAGAATTTCAACAATTTCATTTGATAAAATAATTCATTTGATGGGTGACAGTAATGTTTTCTTGTTATAATTCTTACAATTCTTTTCTGCAAAATAAAAATAGGCATTGTGATTGACTTACACGCTTTTCCCCAAACATTAACACAATAAATCAAGTGTGGCATAATAATTGTATTGTACAGTAAATACAGTGCATTGTCGTTTAATAGATGTCTAACCCTATAAAATATTGCAATAGATTTAGATATTTTTGTTTTAACAGAATTAATATGTTGTTTCCATGATAGATTTTCGTCAATGACAACACCCAAAAATTTTGCCTCACTGACTCTACAAATCACTGTCCTCAATTTGAAATGGAACATCAGTTGTTTTCTTTCTATTTCCAAATTTCATATAGTTAGTTTTTTCCATGTTTAATTATAATTTATTGAGTTCAAACCAGTTCTGAACTTTAACAAACTCCCTCATCATTGACTCCAATAGTTGTTCAATATTAGTCACAGAACAAAAAAAAGTTGTATCATCAGCGAAAAGAACGCACTTGAAGAGATCAGATACCTTAACCAGATCGTTTATATAGAAGATGAACAACTTCGGACCAAGTACCGATCCCTGAGGAACTCCACATGTAATAGTACAGTGATTTGATCGTACATCATCTACTTGTACAAACTGTTTCCTGTTTTCCAAGTAACTACACACCCATTGTAACGCTAATCCTCTGATGCTGTACTGATGTAATTTGTCAAGGAGAATACTGTGATTAACAGTATCAAAAGCCTTTTTTAGATCTACAAACACACTAACACAATATTGTTTGTGATCAACAGCAGTAGTTACTTGTTCCATAAAGTCCATAAGTGCCATAGATGTAGAATATTTTGCTCTAAAACCATATTGATTATTAGTTAGAATATTTTGTTTTTCAATGAATTGGTCCAATCTGTTGTTGAATAGCTTCTCCAAAATTTTTGAAAACTGTGGTAACAGGGATATCGGTCTATAATTATTGAACCCACATTTGTCACCACTTTTGAAAAAGGAACGACTTTAGCCACTTTCATGCTTTCTGGAAATACTCCCGTTGTAAAAGATAGATTGCATGTATATGTGAACGGTTCAATTACATGACTCATTATGTTTTTAACAAACGTCATATCCATATCCAACCAATCTTTTGATTTTTTAATCTGTGAAGTTGTTGACAATTTTCATTATTTCTTCTTTATTAGTTCCATTCAAGAACATACTACATGATCGTAGTACTAATTTCAAGTCAACCCCGGGTTGAATTTAACCCCAAGGCTATCTAAACAGCTGTCAATTAAATAGTTCACATTTCTATTCACTTTTGGAATCGTAGCTGCAAGGCTAGTTCCAACATTCACAAAGTACTGATTAAATCCATTAACAATTTCATTTTCATCATTAATTTCCTTATTATCTATTATAAAGTTCTGTGAAATACCTGTTTTGTCTTTGTGCTTATTTAGAACACCATTCACAACCCTCCATGTTGCCCTCATATCCCCACTACTTTTGGTTAATAAGTCACTATAATATTCCTTCTTGTGTTTTCTTATGATCCAAACCAATTTATTTTTGTACTTTTTGTATTTATCTTCTGCTTCCTGTGTTCTACATTTCAAGAAGCATGAATACAAGTAGTTCTTTTTTTACAAGCATTTCTCAAACCATTCGTCATCCACGGTTGATCTTCATGTTTTTTCTTAGTGTAGTTGTTTAGTACGCAATTTTTTTTATATAGGGTTTCTAGGATATTCATGAACACATCATATGATTTGTTAACGTCTTTAACATATACACTGTCAGTAGTGGTTGTACATTGTTGATTAGTTGTTTTATCTTGACTTCGACTGACTTAATAAGTAGTCATCTGTAGATGCACATTTAATCAGTACTTTCTGAGAGTTTCTTTGAACTCCTTACAATGGTTCAAGGGGTATTTTGCTAACAAAAAAAAGGCTAAAATTAAATTTTCAGGAAATATCTAGCACGATTAGCGTATGTATGTGTTGTAAATGATGCTCGGTTGTACAACCACTACTGATTTTAGCACAATATCCGTAAAAATGACTGAATTATAACTGTTTTTGTGTTTTCTAAAGTCAGTTGGCTGTGGAGGCCATCTTGAAATGGGTTGGCTCCAAAATATAATCAGTTGTAATAAATAAAATAAATGTCACATTTTGGTCATCTGTGTGTGTTCCCATACTTGACAGATGAAATTGGTCTCTGCATTTAACCCAACCACCACCAGGTGGTGCAGTGAGCAGCCGTAGTCAGCGCCCGGGGAGCTGGAGAATTAGATGTGCACTAGACACCCCAAGGTTTGTAGTGGCCGGGGCGCGAACCCGCGTCATTCGGGTCCCAAGTCAAAAGCCCTGCCAGTACACCATCTTGTAGATGTACATGCAGATATTGCTCTTTAAAAAAAGTATTTAAAGTTCAACCAGTGCAAAGCAGAGCTTCATGATTTACATATCCTCCAGGAGCAATTTGAGATGAGTTGGCCTATCCAAGGCCAAACAGGATAAACAACAATTGTTTGGGGACATGCCCACTCTACTGATTTCCTGTGCAAGTATCCCTTCCGGACATGAGGGTTTTTCTGCACCCTGTCTTCTCGTCGAGAAAATTTTATCAATTGCGTTGAGAGACCAGCTGACCAGATCCATTACAATTTACAATTCGGACAATGTATAAAGAGAGGCTCTGAGACAGATTCACAGGAAAAGAGCAAAAGCAGGAGGGATGCAGAAGAGGGAAAAGAAAGTGTCCGTCTTCATCAAAAGCAACTCAGAAAAAAATTTCATGTATGATTTTAATTAAATCATTGATGTATCATAGTACTGATTATTCGTTCTATTGTGATATTTTAAGGTATTTTATTACACAGGAAAATAATGAGTAGAACCAGCTTCAACTTTTATGTAATAAGGAAATGACAGCAGGACAATGCAATTTAATTTGATGCTGCTTTCTAATTCCGGGTTTCAGCGGTCTCAGCTGGGATGCTGAGATTAAACTTTGTCATGTTGTTCATTCATAATTCACCTGTTGTGCTGCTGTGTCCTCATCAAAGTATACGGGCTGTGCTTGATTTATGTTGAAAAGTTACCACATGAACTCAACAAGGTCAGAAATCGGAACGACAATACTTTTTTGTTTATTGTGAACAAGCTGAATAGTAGCTATTGAAATGCCACGCAGGTAAAGATAGTCGTTTGTAACCATGAATTCAAAAGCTTTGACGTGTGCTTGTGCACCCATCTATCTTACATTTCATCAGCAAGGCATTAGGATGGAAAAAGGTGGAAAATTAACCATTTGTGCATCTTCAAATGCCTTAATTCCTTAGTACAAAAATATGCAGACATCTGTTTGTGTCTCATTTTCATCTCTGTGAGGTACAGTGTAAATAAGCTGGAGATCATTATTTGTTTCGTATTTGATTTAATCACTAATCTGATTTTCAGTAGTTTTGGCTTGGACAATAAAATGCATTGGATTAAAAGAACATTATCATATGTATGTGCTTTGATGTGACTTTTTTTTTTTTTTAAGTTTTGTCTAAAGATTCATGTTTATACAACACTTTATAAAGATGAAATTTTTGCTTCTTGTGCTTGTGTTGTCCGTATTTTCCAGTGTAATCAATAGTCCCGGTCATTTAGCCACTACAGTATAACGTTGTGTCATTGTGTCAGCCATGCTCACTTGACTCCTGTCAGTGTTTATGGCGGATGCCACCTCTTTGTAGTCCTTGTGAGTAATGTTCATTCGTCTGAGAGGCATGGAAGTTTAACGTTGTTTTGTTTCCAGGTCGTCCATCTTGGTGTTGTGATCCATCTTAAACTTATGAGTCATTTCAAGAAACACATGGCATAACAATACAACAAACCTTAGCAGAACTGTTCATGCTAACTGTGGCTTGATCATGTCTCAAATGCAACTACCCAACACAATTATCATGAAAGTGATTGTTGTGGCAGCACGATGGCTTAGTGGTTAGCACTGTTGCTTCACAGCAAGAATGTCCTGGGTTCAACCCACAGTTTGGACATGGGTCTTTCCGTGTGTGGTGTTTTCATGTTCTCTTCGTGTTTGCGTAAACTTTGTTTTCCTCCCAGTCTGAAAACATACATGTTCATCTTCAGGTCCAGGCATTCCTTGCCAAAATAAATCTCAGTGGAAAATAAAGCTTAATTAATAAAAGGTATTTGCTCCAGAGTCAGTACTGTATAATGCTGCATGTTTGTACATTTGACTGTTGTACAAAGTGCCTAACTCGTATGCCTTTAAATATTAAGAAACAAATTCAATTTGAAGGTTAGACTAGGAAAAAATGTTTGAACCCATGTAGCAAATGGGTATTTTTTATTTTAGCAAACAGGTCTGTACACAATACAGTACCTGGTACGCAGCACACAGTCCGACTTTATTTCCTAAAATTCAGAATAGAGAAGCCTAGAGAGTCCTCTCTGTGATTATTCTCTGGCTTTAACATTTCTGTAATGGTTTTGCCTTCCTGGTGCTCTTGGAACAGCCACGTATGGTTTGAAATGAGAGCCAAAACCATCAAAGGGCCAAATAGCATTTTAACTATGACATACTGCTGCTGTCAAATGACAAATATGATTTTTTTTAAACCTAAAACAAAACTCATTGAAATGATTTTGTCCACGTTAACAACCACATAATCACAAATATAAAAGAATAATAATCTTCAAGCACATTAAATTACAAAACTACGGAAGGGCATTGCATTCAACCATGAAAATATTTTTTTGGAGCTTATGTAGTAAAAACGTGATAATTATGTAGTAAAAACGTGATAATTATGTAGTAAAAACGTGATACTAAGTAGTAATAACGTGATACTATGTAGTAAAAACGTGATACTATGTAGTAAAAACGTGATAATTATGTAGTAAAAACGTGATACTAAGTAGTAAAAACGTGATACTATGTAGTGAAAACGTGATACTATGTAGTAAAAACGTGATAATTATGTAGTAAAAACGTGATACTAAGTAGTAAAAACGTGATACTTATGTAGTTAAAATGCGATAACAATTCAGGAGGAGCGTTTCCTTTAAATAGAGTAGACCTGCAGACTTCTACATATATCAGATGGGACAATGGTTAAGACCGTTGCCTTTCATGCAGATGACGCAGGTTCGAGTCCAACCTGGTCTGACTGATTTTTTTTTTTTCTTCTTTGGATTATTTATATAATAATATTTATGCTGAAAATACTTTGCTTATCAGCGTGATTGGGGTGTAATGTGGTTAAGTGACGTCTTAATTTATTAGGCTTCATGCTGTCCGCTGCTAATATTTTAAGACATAACAGACACACCGGTCTTTCCTCATCTCCCACCTTCGTCACAGTGAAGCCAAGGCTAAATACGCTTTCTTATTATCTTCGTCTGTCTTCGCCTTTCTTTTCATCCCTGTTAAATATTTCTCCATGCTGTATCTTCACTGCACTTTCTAAAACTTCTCATGCGCTGCTGTGGCTTCTTACTCTGTGAAAAAACTATTCTGTGCGCTCAGTCTGACAATAACAGCGCCACTGCCCCTACTGGCGCGGATGTGTAATTACACTTACCATTTCATACAGTTCAATACAGTATTACAAACCTATCAAAAGTAATGGCAAAAGACTGAAAATAGTTTATATATTTACAATAAATGCATGTACAAATAAGCTAACAGGGAGTGCCTGTATGTTGTTGTTTTTTTAATTTCGTTTTACGCAAGTTGAAGCAGTTGAAAGACTTCAGCTTTAGGGCTTAAAATTTGTTTACAGAACTCCTTTGGTTTTTTTTATTTTTTTTTACAGAGATTCTTTATTGTTGTTCGCAATGGGATGTGTGCAGTGCAGCGAGATTATGTACACACGGTCCCAATTACATAAAACAATAAAATGTAATAGAAAAACTGTAACATATAAGATATGAACTAAGTTAAATTTTCCTTATATAGGCACTAACAGCATAGAAACATCACATGAATAGCAGTACAATCATGAGTTTGTATGAGCTAGCAGGTGTGCACGAACGAACACAGCAACATGAACAGATCAGCAGCAACTTCGTGATTATTCACAGCAATGATTACCCTTAGTTGACCTACATGTTTACAAGCGTACTGCTTCTTGGGAGACCTTCACAAGATGTTCCTGCCCGCCAATCGGATGTGGGCCCCACATCCAAAAAATAAAAAAAAATAAAAAAACCAAAGGAGTTCTGTAAACAAATAAAGCTGAAGTCTTTCAACTGCTTCAACTTGCGTAAAACGAAATTAAAAAAACAACAACATACAGGCACTCCCTGTTAGCTTATTTGTACATGCATTTATTGTAAATATATAAACTATTTTCAGTCTTTTGCCATTACTTTTGATAGGTTTGTAATACTGTATTGAACTGTATGAAATGGTAAGTGTAATTACACATCCGCGCCAGTAGGGGCAGTGGCGCTGTTATTGTCAGACTGAGCGCACAGAATAGTTTTTTCACAGAGTAAGAAGCCACAGCAGCGCATGAGAAGTTTTAGAAAGTGCAGTGAAGATACAGCATGGAGAAATATTTAACAGGGATGAAAAGAAAGGCGAAGACAGACGAAGATAATAAGAAAGCGTATTTAGCCTTGGCTTCACTGTGACGAAGGTGGGAGATGAGGAAAGACCGGTGTGTCTGTTATGTCTTAAAATATTAGCAGCGGACAGCATGAAGCCTAATAAATTAAGACGTCACTTAACCACATTACACCCCAATCACGCTGATAAGCAAAGTATTTTCAGCATAAATATTATTATATAAATAATCCAAAGAAGAAAAAAAAAAAATCAGTCAGACCAGGTTGGACTCGAACCTGCGTCATCTGCATGAAAGGCAACGGTCTTAACCATTGTCCCATCTGATATATGTAGAAGTCTGCAGGTCTACTCTATTTAAAGGAAACGCTCCTCCTGAATTATTATCGCATTTTAACTACATAAGTATCACGTTTTTACTACTTAGTATCACGTTTTTACTACATAATTATCACGTTTTTACTACATAGTATCACGTTTTCACTACATAGTATCACGTTTTTACTACTTAGTATCACGTTTTTACTACATAATTATCACGTTTTTACTACATAGTATCACGTTTTCACTACATAGTATCACGTTTTTACTACTTAGTATCACGTTTTTACTACATAATTATCACGTTTTTACTACATAGTATCACGTTTTTACTACATAGTATCACGTTATTACTACTTAGTATCACGTTTTTACTACATAATTATCACGTTTTTACTACATAATTATCACGTTTTTACTACATAAGCTCCAAAAAAATATTTTCATGGTTGAATGCAATGCCCTTCCGTACAAAACAAATAAATATTCATAGAATTTTTTGTATGTATGTATGTATGTATGCATGTATGTATGTATGTATGTATGTATCCATCTATCCATCTACAGTATGTATCTATCTATCTATCTATCTATCTATCTATCTATCTATCTATCTATCTATCTATCTATCTATCTATCATCTATCTATCTATCTATCTATCTATCTATCTATCTATCTATCTATCTATCTATCACTGCATTGGGACTTCAGTCAATAACAATCTTTTTCAGTGGACACTGTTCCTGCTTACAAAAATAATCAAACACTGCCATCTATTGGTGTTTCATAACACTGCAAGGATACTTTTTTTGTCAGATAATGTCTCTTGTTGCCTTGAGAGAATGGGAAAAACACCCTGTAATATTACTGAGGCTAAGGCTTGAGCACACAATGAACTTAATGTTAATAACGTTAACAGTAAAACATCCTGAGGGGAAGGGTTGTTGCTAATACACCATTAGGATTTTTATTCTTCTTCAGCATTAATCATTAAGTTGATTAATAAAATTAAGATTGTAGCATTGAGGAGATTAGGTTGATTAAGGAATTGACACAGCTGAGGTAATTAATTTTTAATGTCACAGGAAATGGAGGGGGGGTGCCTGTGACTCTATTTGACCTGAGGGGGCAGCAACACGCTACCTTTCCATCTGCGCACCCTCGTAGGTCATGAAGAAGAAAAACTTCCAGTCTGTTATGGCTGCCAGCAGATTAGCGAGTTTGGGGTTGAATGCCCTTTATTCCACGATTTGTGTTCCCAAGCAGGTAATGTAGCTTTATATCTTGTACCTGCATTTTTATTGAAGCGTATTTACCCGACACAAAAGCTGTGCACGTCTGAGTGAGTGCAATGTGGTTAGCTTTGTCGCGTTAGCTTGAAGCTAACTACTCGAGAATTCACCTTGACTTGAGCGTTAACGAAAAACAACAAAAATGGTATCCTGGTAATTTCTTTTTTTCTTTCTAACATCGACTAAGAATTTTTTTAACATATTTCTAGATTATATTTTAAGCGTAACAAAACAAAGCATGTATCTTGTTTTTAAATGTTGACGATCAAAGAGTGCTTTTCTTTCAAAATGTATAATGTTTTAGTTTTTACACTTCAATATGACCTGAGGTTACAACCCATTTAGATAACCATACAGTCGCCATGTTTACAGCAACAGCTTATAGTGACGTTTTCATAATTGTAACCTAAATGTACTTCAACATGCTGTTTAATCTCTATTAGACCAATATATTGTACGAAACACATCTAACCTATGAATTGCATAAACAAAATAATAATTTAGATTTGGGTCTTTCAGTTGTTAACATGATAAAATATACATATTTCTAACGCAGTTGGTATTATCTTTCTTTATCATGGCCATTTACAGTTTGGTTTAATTTTAAACTCGTATGAATTTTAATTTATGTCCAACATAAATGATTCAGAAAGAAAATCTCACATTTTGCATACATTTCAGGTCCATAAATTTGTTTTCAATTGAAAAACGCATGTTGGGTCATCTAAGAGTTTAAAAATTATTTATGCTTACTTATTTTACATCCCTATTTGTTTTTATGGCTGGAAGACAAATATGTACAGCAATTAATGGTTCTTGAGCAATTGATGTTTTAATGTAAAAAAAAAATATATATACTGTATACTTGTTTGTTCATTAACATGTGTTGTTTTTTTTATTTATTTTTTCATGACCAGCACCCTTTAACACTTTATTCTCATCATCAAAATGGGGAGCAGTATTTCCAAAAAGTGTTTTTTAAACTACTGAACTTGCTTAAAATAGTAAACTGACAATTTTCTTGTCAGTCCTTTGCCACTGTAAAATGGGCCTTGAACTTGATATGCTGCTCTCACACAACACAAGAATTTATAGGAAAATATTGGTCTATGAAGGCTACACATAATCTGTAATTAAGGGCTGGTCAATTACTTCTTGGTAGCCTGCTGACTTTGTTCTCACCTAAAAAAAAACAGTTAAATTAAAACTTAAGATACAAGCTTTCTGCAAAGCTCATGTTCCTTTTAATGTTAACACAGCTGCACTAACCTCTTTAGATTTGCTTTTAATGTTTGATTGGGCTGTTCATTCATTATATAGTAATATGGTTATTAGACAGTAACTTCATGTTGATGTTGTGCAGGCACTGAGGAGCTGCATGGGAGCAGTGGAGCAAGTGAGAGGTTACTATGTGGACTGGAGGATGCTGAGGGATGTCAAGAGAAGACAGATGGCATTTGACTATGCAGATGAGAGGTTAAGGATCAATGCACTCAGGAAGAATACTATCCTTCCCAAAGAGCTTCAGGTAGAGTGCAGTATTTTATTCAAATGAAATATAATAGCAAATGAACTGTCTGTAAGAAAAAAATGGGAAATGCACTTTTTTTTTTTTACTGTGTTTAATTACAAACCGGATTCCAAAAAAGTTGGGACACTAAACAAACTGTGAATAAAAACTGAATGCAATGATGTGGAGGTGCCAACATCTAATATTTTATTCAGAATAGAACACAAATCACAGATCAAAAGTTTAAACTGAGAGAATGTATCATTTTAAGGGAAAAATATGTTGTTTCAAAATTTCATGGCATCAACAAATCCCAAAAAAGTTGGGACAAGTCCATTTTTACCACTGTGTGGCATCCCCCCTTCTTCTTACAACACTCAACAGACGTCTGGGGACAGAGGAGACCAGTTTCTCAAGTTTAGAAATAGGAATGCTCTCCCATTCATGTCTAATACAGGCCTCTAACTGTTCAATCGTCTTGGGCCTTCTTTGTCACACCTTCCTCTTTATGATGCGCCAAATGTTCTCTATAGGTGAAAGATCTGGACTGCAGGCTGGACATTTCAGTACCTGGATCCTTCTCCTACGTAGCCATGATGTTGTGATTGCTGCAGAATGGTTACTGTTGCACTGAGGGACTGAGATAAATGCAATTTCAATCCTGTGTATGTCCTGTAGATATTGCAGTTTTGACAATAAAGTTGACTTTGACTTTGAGAATGTGGTCTGGCATTATCTTGTTGAAAAATGCAGGGTCTTCCCTGAAAGAGATGACGTCTAGATGGAGCATATGTTGTTCTAGAACCTGAACATAGTTCTCTGCATTAATGGTGCCTTTCCAGACATGCAAGCTGCCCATGCCACAAGCAGTGATGCAGGCTTCTGAACGGAGTGTTGATAACAACTTGGGCTATCCTTGTCCTCTCTGGTCCGGATGACATGGCGTCCCAGTGTTCCATAAAGAACTTCAAATCGTGACTCATCTGACCACAGAACAGTCTTCCATTTTGCCACACTCCATTTTAAATTACCCCTGGCCCAGTGCAAACATCTGAGCTTGTGGAGCTTGCTTAGAAATGGCTTCCTCTTTGCACTGTAGAGTTTCAGCTGGCAACGGCGGATGGCACGGTGGATTGTGTTCACTGACAATGCTTTCTGGAAGTATTCCTGAGCCCATTCTGTTATTTCCTTGACAGTGGCATTCCTGTTTGAGGTGCAGTGACGTTTAAGGGCCCGGAGATCATGAGCATCCAGTAGAGTTTTACGGCCTTGACCCTTACGCACAGCGATTGTTCCAGATTCTCTGAATCTTTTGATGATGTTATGCACGGTTGATGATGATAACTTAAAAGTCTTTGCTATTTTACACTGGGTAACACCATTCTGGTATTGCTGCACTATCTTTCTGCACAACAATGGTGGAATTGGTGATCCTCTTACCATCTTGGCTTCTGAGAGACACTGACACTCTGAGAAGCTCTTTTTATACCCAATCATGTTGTCAATTGACCTAATTAGTGTTAATTGGTCTTCCAGCTGTTCGTTATATGCTCAATTTCCTTTTTCCAGCCACTTATTGCTACTTGTCCCAACTTTTTTGGGATTTGTTGACACTGTGAAATTTTGAATCAACATATTTTTCCTTTAAAATGTTACATTTACTCAGATTAAACTTTTGATCTGTCATCTATGTTCTATTACGAATAAAATATTGACATTTGCCATCTCCACATCATTGCATTCAGTTTTTATTCACAATTTGTTTAGTGTCCCCAACTTTTATGGAATCCGGTTTGTAATTTTCTTCCAAGTCATCATGTCATAGAAACCACACCATAAGTCTGTAAATATTCCTTGGTTTTCCAGTTTTTTCTGTAACCACATAGCCATTTTTATGTACACAGAAGTTACTTTTTAAAATTGTGCTTCTGTGATATCTGGTGTTGATGCATTAACCAAAGTTATTTTTAGTTCATTGAAGTTGCAATCAAATGAGTCTTTTTATATCGCTGTTAACATTTTGCAGGCGATAGCAGACAAAGAGATTGCAGCCCTACCCAGAGACAGTTGCCCTGTGAGGATACGGAACAGGTGTGTGGTGACCTCCCGACCTCGAGGAGTGAAGAAGAGATGGCGTTTGAGTCGTATTGTCTTCCGGCATCTAGCTGACCACAATCAACTGTCTGGGATCCTGAGGGCGCGGTGGTGACTGTGTCCTTGTTGGACACCTGGCAGGATGTTGAACTGACCATAACCAGAAAGCCAACACGTTGTCATGGCTTCTGGATATATTACATTTGCTATCTAGTTATTTGCTTCTGTTTTCTTGTGGCAAATAAAAAATATAAAATAAACATTAAATGTCAATAATGATGTTTAACAAGAAGTGCAAATGTTCATTTGATTCACTGTCCAGAACAATAGATTAATAAATATTGTTTTGTAAAACTATGGAGACACCAGCATTATGTCAACGTTTTTTTCTTACAGAACTCAGTTGACAGATCAAAATAATTTTTGTTGTAGCCATTTAATACAACCAACCCCTCCTCTGGCACAGTGATGACTGGACATGGGCAGCAGTGACCTTGTGACCCAAAAAGGAAGAAGCGGGTAAAAGATGATGAATGGATGGATATTGTTTCAGTTCACAACAGATCATTAGCCATAAAATGAACCTGTATAAATAAAGGTTGAATTAATTAAACAAACTAGTGCAGCATTAAAACCAGGAAAGGTAGAAGTAAACTGTTTTATTCATGAGATAAATGTGAGTTTAAAAGTATATTATTGAAATGCGTTTGCTAGATAAAATGTATGTAAATGTAAATTACAGTAGTG
>JBBPBX010085101.1:4259-15157 GCA_038048925.1 Garcialebias charrua
TTTTTTTTTCTTCTTCTTCTTTCGGCTTTTTCCCTGCGTTAGGGGTCACCACAGCGATCTAGTCGCACGAAGATTTGGCAGTTGTTTTTACGCCGGATGCCCTTCCTGACACAACCACAGACCACCGAGCAACCACAGCCCTCTGTGTGGAGTAGAGAGCTGATATCTAGGGTTCCCGGGGGAGCAGATGGTGTGGGTTAAGGGCCTTGCTCAAGGGCCCAGAGTGGGGCAGATGAGGGTGGAGACAGGTGTGACCGCTTCACTTATCCCACCCACATCTTTGATGTTGTCGGTACCGGGGCTTGAACCGGCGATCTTCCGATCACAAGCGCACCTTCTTAACCTCTGCACCACCACTCCAAATGATAATCATAAATGAGCATCATAAATTAGCATCATGATAATCACAAATGAGAATGACAATCATAAATGTTCATCATGTTCATCACCATCTGCTCAAACAGATTCGTGTTTGTGCTGCTGTTTATAATGATGTTTTTCTACTACATTAGGGCTTAGTGTATTTCTAGTTGATGTTTTTCTTAGTTATATCCTAGATGTTATTACTGTTTTTCTCTTACATTTTGTTGTTGGATGTAACTGGGACCCTGTGTACATAATCTCGTTTCATCACATGTACCACATGCGGTGCAAATGACAATAAAGACTCTCTGACTGACATAAATAAGCATCATGATAATCATAAATGAGCATCATGCTTTTCTCTACTGTTGTCTCTGTTGTCCACTGTTGTCATCACTCTGTTAAAATCAGGTCTCTCTTGTAAATGAGCCCGAGGTTCAATAGGATTACGGTAACCTGTATAAATAAAGGCTCAATAAATTATCATCATAAATGAGCATCATGATCATCATAAATGAGTATAATAATAATCATAAATGAGTATCATGACACTCATAAACGAACACCATGATCATCATGAACAAACATCATAAATACCGTATGCTAATACCTGCATCGCAGCACTTTTCAGCTACAAAGGTAATAAAAAGTGGGTCCTGCAGAAAACATCTGTTCCAAGTCTACACCTGCTGAGACTCTTGTCGGGGGGTACAGGTTTTTGCAATTTGAGTCGGGAGGACAATTTAATTCATAATTCCAGAAATCAAAGCTAATAAAACCAAAAGGAGAGCAACTTATTATCTGATCTGCATCTCAGAATAAAAAAAGCTTTCTGCCCGAGCAGCATTATCCTGCTTTCATTCTCCCCAGTTTGTGCTCATGCTGTCTCTACATCCAGGGCAGCCTCCATTCAGACTGATCTCATTAGTGCTTCCCCGATGATGGAACGAGCTGCCAAACACTATCAGATCAGCAGTATCCCCTCTCTACCTTTAACTCCTGAAGACTCGTCTTCCCTGTGAACATATCCCCTCCTGACACCTCCAACACCTTTCCACTCACAGCTACTTCACACTTTGTTAGCCGTTCTTCTACCACTCACTGCTTTAAATAGACATGGAACAGGAGGTTTGGGCCCAGGTTTCCAGTCGTACTGAAGCTCAGTTCTTCCTCGTGAGTCATTTTCGACAGATAAGTTGACTAAATGTGCCACAGAGCAGTGTGTTTTACTGAAAACTACTCAGGACCTGCAGGGATTTTAACAAAACAATAAGCTCTCAGGAAACTTCAGTAAAAACAGAAAGTGGTCAAAGTTAAAAAAGCTTTCAAAGTGAAACAAAAAAGGTAATTCAGAAATAAAAAAATGCAGTGTGTGACTATAACATCAGCACATTTACATAACTCAATGATATTTGATTGGATATGCATGCACATTACCAGGCCCTTCAATTTAAAGGAAAAACCTTTGGTTTAAAACAAACGTGCAGAAAGTCTGGGAGGAGGAAACACATCTCCTGCCTCCTAAAGGCTAAATCCATCCATCCATCCATCCATTTTCTTCCGCTTATCCGGGGTCGGGTCGCGGGGGTAGCAGCCTAAGTAGGGAGGCCCAGACTTCCCTCTCCCCAGCCACTTGGAGCAGCTCCTCTGGGGGAATCCCAAGGCGTTCCCAGGCCAGCCGAGAAACATAGTCCCTCCAGCGTATCCTGGGTCTTCCTCTGGGTCTCCTCCCGGTGGGACATGCCCGGAACACCTCACCAGGGAGGCGTCCAGGAGGCATCCTAACCAGATGCCCGAGCCACCTCAACTGGCTCCTCTCGATGTGGAGAAGCAGCGGCTCTACTCCGAGTCCCTCCCGGATGACTGAGCTTCTCACCCTATCTCTAAGGGAGAGTCCAGCCACCCTGCGGAGAAAACTCATTTCAGCCGCTTGTATCCGAGATCTTGTTCTTTCGGTCATAACCCAAAGCTCATGACCATAGATGAGGGTGGGAACGTAGATCGATCGGTAAATTGAGAGCTTTGCCTTTTGACTCAGCTCTCTCTTCACCACGACAGACCGGTACAGCGCCCGCTTCACTGCGGACGCTGCACCTATCCGCCTATCGATCTCACGCTCCAGTTTTCCCTCATTCGTGAACAAGATCCCGAGATACTTAAACTCCTCCACTTGGGGCAGGACCTCCTCCCCGACCCGGAGAGGGCACGCTACCCTTTTCCGGCTCAAGACCATGGCCTCGGATTTGGAGGAACTGATCCTCATCCCGGCCGCATCGCATTCAGCTGCAAACCGCTCCAGTGAAAGCTGTAGATCACGAGCTGATGAAGCCAATAGGACCACATCATCTGCAAAAAACAGAGAAGCGATTCTAAGGCCACCAAAACGGATCCTCTCAACACCTTGGCTGCGCCTAGAAATTCTGTCCATAAAAGTTATAAACAGAATCGGTGACAAAGGGCAACCTTGGCGGAGTCCAACTCTCACCGGAAACGAGCCTGACTTACTGCCGGCAATGCGGACCAAGCTCTGACACCGGTCGTACAGGGACCTAACAGCCCATATCAATGGGCCTGGTACCCCATACTCCCGGAGTACCCGCCACAGAACCCCCCGAGGGACGCGGTCGAATGCCTTTTCCAAGTCTACAAAGCACATGTAAACTGGTTGGGCAAACTCCCACGCACCCTCCAGGACCCTGTTGAGGGTGTAGAGCTGGTCTAGTGTTCCACGACCAGGACGAAAACCACACTGCTCCTCCTGAATCCGAGGTTCGACTATCCGACGGACCCTCCTCTCCAGAACCCCTGAATAGACCTTACCAGGGAGGCTTAAGAGTGTGATCCCTCTATAGTTGGAACACACCCTACGGTCCCCCTTTAAAAGGCTAAATATGGACAACAAATGTTTCTTGTATGCTAACATCTTGTTTGTCTTTTATCAAATTCTCACTTGAAACACTGAACGGACTTTCATGAAACCCTCAAAAACTGAGAAACAAATGCATGCATCTGGAGACAACCTGGTTAAAGATGGCCAGCAGAGCTAATCAACCTAAGACAACTCAAAAATGGCTTCAGCTCCGTTTGTTTTACCAATAATGAGCTAAATGTTGTCATTCTTTTTATGGCCTAACGTGGAGTCCCCTCCCTGCAGATTACCACCCGTTTTAGATAGACTGAAGCTGTTTCTGAAGAACCAGTTTGTAGTCACTCTTTAATGACATCATTATAATCTAAATGACATCATTATGATCTGTTTAAAGAATCGTCCTTATGTTGTAATGTTAGATTTAAAAAAAAAAAAACTATTTAGTTTATGTAGCTAAAGGCCCATCTAGATATTGCAAATGGGTCTGCAACCTTTACGAACCAAAGTGCAATTTCTGCCCCTTCGCTCACTAAATAAAATGATGACCGGAGACACAAAACCCGCTACAACTGTGATAAGCAACTGGTGGCCCATGGGCCACTACAGGTCTGATAGAAGAGGCTTTTCTGACCAGTAAGGTAACATTATGAAATTATAAATATCTAAGGATTGTTCATACTTGTTGATGCTGTTACATTTTTAGACAAAATAAAATACCAGATTCATGTGAAGAAGGAGAAAATATATAGTTTTTATCGAGTCGATCTATGCAGGCCTGTCTGAGTTCTCTTTGTAATTGTAGAAAAATGTACTACGTATTTGAGTTTGACCTGTCAAATCCAGAATTTAAGTCAAAATCTTTTGTCTAACCTACAAAGCTCTCAACAACCTAGCTCCATCTTATATTAGAGATCTTACTGTTCCATATTTTCCCAACAGAGAACATTACTCTCAGACTGCAGGTGTACTTGTGATTCCTAGAGTTTCCAAAAGTAGAATGAGAGGCAGAGCTTTCAGGCTCCTCTCGCGTGGAACCAACTTCCAGATTCTGTCTGTAAGGCTGACACATTGTCCAGTTTTAAGATTAGGCTCAAGTCTTTCCTTTATGATAAATCCTGTAGTTAGGGTCAGCTTAGGTTTCCTGAGCTATCCCTTAGTTATGCTGCTATAGACTTAGACTGCTGAAAGACAAATTGACCACATTTCTTCACTCTGCTGCTGTCTTTACTTGCTCTACTCTACTTGTTTGTATTTGTAATTATTTCTGTCCTTAACATGTGGTGCTTTTTTTTGGTCTCTTTTCCAGCAGAAAGTACACCTGGACCTGCCATTCTGTTTGTTTGTTTCTCCTTCCTGTTCTCTCACACCCCAGCCTGGCTCTGCTGGAGGTTTCTTCCTGTTAAAAGGGAGTTTTTTCCTCTCCACTCTCCTTTGTGCTTGTTCAGCATGGGAGACTGTGACAAAGTGAACATTTAACACAATCTGCTGGCTTCCTTAGAGAAAGGACTTTTACTAATTGTAATTTATAATGTATGTGAATGTTTTTCTGTTCAGTGCCCTGAGATAACTTCTGTTGACTTGGATACATAGAAATAAACTGAACTGAATATCACACCAGTTTGATCCCATCGTTATTGTTGCGATTCGATCAAAACCATCTTTTCTCAGATTAAGATGAGCTTAGCTTTAAACGTGGTGCCAGGGTTGAAAAAACATTGGCTCTTACAAGAATGCACAGCCTTTAAAAACACACAACAAAGCTCTAAGTGAGATATTTGTATTCTTTAATTACAATAAACGGGATTTTAATTTGTTCAGTCAGATGTGTAAATGAGAGATTATCCTCTTTATGTTCGTGTTTGTGAAGTGGGACTCAAACGTGTTGATCGAACAGGAAATGTAGAAATGAAAAGCTTATTGCTGCTAGATGGAGCTGAAGACACAAACGTCTGGTTCTGCACTTTATGAACTGGACCTCAGGGTGAGATCATGAAGTTTTGTGTTTTAGCTGCTCTCATTGCGCACTGAAGACAGACTGCAGACGCATGCGGTGCGGTATGCCATGAACGTATCATTATCTGCATGAAATGAAGAAACATCAACACAAAGGACGGCAGCTCTTATTAACAGAGGAGCTCAGCAGAGCGTTCTACTCCTCCAAAGAGAAACGTGAGTGACTCTATCAAAACAAGTGGTACGTCAATGTCCACCGTCTCTGAGGGGATGTTTGTTGTTTTGGAGATGAGTGTTTTTCTGGACTGGAACTGAACAGGGGATGAACCTTAATGTTTTTGATGCAAGATGTTCAAGAGGGTAGAAGTTACACTGGAGAAGAAGAGGGAGGTTTTCTTTTTATCAACCAGTACAGTGGAGGAGCCAGGCGGTGGACAATGATGGCCTTGGCCACCATAGATTAATCTTTGGCCACTTTAATCATTTGAGGAAATTATACTAAGCTTAGTTTCTCAAACGATCAGGGTGGTTGGTTTACATATGGTGGTGGCCATCTTGGATTTCGATGTAGCAGCCCAATTTTTGATGGTGACCCTTTTTTATGCCTAGATGCAGCCGCACATCAAATTGGAAGTCAGTATCTCGATATCTTTTCAAGTTATCCTGCTCACAAGACAGAAAGATGGACAGATGGTATTTCCAATTGTTCTTCGCGCTGAGACACAAAAACAGAAATGGAGAGATCTCTGCAGAACCTGAGTCTTCAAGGACAATTTACACTCAGCTCAATCGAATGTTTCTGTGATGCTAATGAACGTTGAGCTCCAGCACCAACAGGCTGCAGAGTGATGGTTGTTTTATAACCGGTGCTGCAGAACGAAGGACGAGCGGAGCAGCTTCAAATGTCAAAGAGCTGAAGGTCCAACTGGGTCTTTAGTCAAAAAGCTTCTTTTTGCTCAAAATACCTCCAATTAGGAAGTGGCGTTTTATTTAACACATTCTGAGTCAGTGCCCTTTTTTATCTGCATCATTTGACTAAAGAAATTCAGGTCAAACCTAGTCCAGAATATAATAAAATTAATTAAAATTAGCTGCAGCATGTTTTTTCAGCTTTACATACAGGTTGATTTCATTGAGTTGGAGTCGTTTGATGAGCAAACATCACATCTGATGCTCATAAATATTCTTAATATTGAGTCCAAATGACACCTTTAAATTAGATTTAGAGCAGCTAACCAATCAGCCCTCAGCGTTTTTACACATTGTAAATGTGACGCGGGCAACAAACTGAGCTCTGAGGAGGAATTGTGAGTTTTTAACAAGCTGCAGTTTTAAAATCGACAGCTTGTTGTTTTTTTAATCTTTGAGGAGGAAAGACGACTTTAACAGAAAACAATCTTTTATTAAAACTTTTAAAAGGGTTATAATCTGCAGCTGAGAACTGATAAAAAACCCAGAGGTTCATTTGACTTGTGGCTCTGATCCAGGATGACCCATTTGAAAGAAGCTCCACAGAACCAAATGTTCTGGTTCTGTAAATAAAACAATGAAGGTGAGTCTTCGTAACGTTTGTGTTTTCATCTGATTACAGGACGTGGAAACAAAGTTTCACACGGAGCTGCAACCGTGTCTCCCGACGAGAGGAACAAAATAAATCTTTAATAACCGATCGATTGTCAGAATCAACTTGGTTGACTTCCTGAAAAAGAAGCTGATGAGTCAAAAGAAGGTTCTTCACGACCCCAAAAAATCCAAGTTTGCACTTTAAAGGACTTGATTTTTGCGGTGGTGCACTTTAAAAAAAGTTTTTTTAACAAATAATATCTGACTGATGGACCAAAATAAATGTGAAGTTCTTCAGAGTTCTGGGCTCGGTTTCATGACAGAAGTCAGGGTGTCGCAGGAGGTCTGGACCCAGAGACACCAGGACACACGAGGAGACACAAGGACACATGAGAGGCATGAGGAAACACAAGGACACTGGAGAAGACATGACGAGGACCAGGGAGACTTGGGGAGACATGAGGAGACACGGACACAAGTGGAGACACAATGAGACACAGGAGGACTGGGGAGACATGAGGAGACACAAGGAAGACCAGGGACATTTGAGGAAACTCAGGGAGACACAAGGAGACATGGTGAGGATACGAGGAGACATGGGGTGGCAGGAAGAGACACGAGAAAAAAAGGATACAAAAGAAGACATGAGGACCAAGGAGATGCAAGAAGACACAGGGAGACAACCATACCATACCAACTTTATTTATAGAGCACTTTATGCACCCAACAGGACCAAAGTGCTGTACACACAATCATAAAATACAATACAATCATAAAATGGAAGGGACTAAAAACAGTACTAAAATAATAAATTATGAATACAATAAAACAAAGTTAAAACATCTCAGATTGTACCAAAAGCCAAAGAAAAAAGATGGGTTTTAAGAAGAGACTTAAAAACAGCAAGTGAAGAGGCCTGTCTTATGTCTAATGGGAGGTCATTCCAGAGCTTAGGAGCTACCACAGAGAAAGCACGGTCCCCTCTAAGCTTGCGCTTTGTCCTCGGTACCCTCAGAAGCAACTGGTCAGCTGACCTGAGCGAACGAGAGGGTGTGTAGTAATGCAGCAGCTCTGACAGGTATGGAGGGGCATGGCCATTTAGAGCTTTAAAAGTAAATAAAAGTATTTTAAAATGAATCCTGTAACGCACCGGCAACCAGTGCAAAGAAGCCAAAACAGGGGAAATATGGTCAAATTTTCGTGTACCTGTTAAGAGTCGTGCAGCTGCATTTTGAACCCTCTGAAGCTGGGAAGTACATGAATCACTAATACCCACATAAAGTGAATTACAGTAATCTAGCCGTGTGGTCACAAATGCATGGATTGCTGTTTCAAAGGGCTGCCTAGGAAGGATGGCTTTTACTTTGGCTAGCTGCCTCAAATGAAAAAAGCTGGATTTGACAACTGTTTTAATTTGAGACTCCAGCCTAAGACCAGCAACCATCTTGACCCCTAGATTTGTAACAACTAGCCGGACATACTGAGCCAAGGAGCAATCATCAGACAGAGAGTCTTCAGTCGAACTGCCAAAAATCACCACCTCTGTTTTGTCTTCGTTAAGTCTCAAGAAGTTTAGGGCCATCCGAGCCTTCAAATCTTCCAAACATAGGAACAGAGACCGACAGAGACAAGAGAAGACATGGAAGTTTGAGTGATATGAGGAGGCATGAGTACCGGTAAACACAAGGACACATGGGAAGACATGAGGAGAACCAGGAAGATGTGAGGAGACACAGGGGGGATCAAGTAAACACCATGAGAAGACACAAGGAGGACCAGGGAGACATGGAGAAACATAAGAAGGACTGGGGAGACATGGAGAAACATAAGGAGGACCAGGGAGATTCAAGAAGACACAGGGAGATATAAGGGTATGAGGAGACACAAGGACACACAAGAAGACACAACGAGGAACAGGGCGACTTGGAAAGACACGAGGACACACAAGTGGAGACACAATAAGACACAGGACCACAGAGATACGAAGGAGACACAGGGAGGACCGGACGTGGCGACAGGTGAAATGGGACAGGTGGACAGGGGCAGGGCAGGCTGACTGACTGAGATGGGGTTGCTGGTACACAAGGACACACAAATAAAATAAAAGGACTGAACAGAAGAACCACAGAACATAAAACACAGTAATGAACAGACCCTGACATGTTTCATCAGCTTGTTTTATTCAGCAGAACTTTTCTCTGCTGAACGACACACACTCAGGTCAGATCATCCATTAAGGAGGATAAAATAATCAGTCACAGGTGGGTCTTACTCTTATTTCAGCAAAATGAATAAAAACTGAAGTTCTACTGCCTGTGAAACATATCTGGAAACAGTTACATCCTGTTTCAGAATCATTAAGAAAACCTGGACATGGTGAAAAACAATAAATATAAAATCTGTCCTGGTCTGGATATGCTGAGTGAACTGATGCAAGTCATAAAGAAGCAGTGCAGAGTGACAGATCCTGGAGGGTGGAGGGAGCCATTTTATCCAAGACCAGGTGCGATGGAGGAGCAAGGTGGTGGCCAACGGTGGCCTTGACCCCCATAGATTAATCTTCGACCACTCCAGTCGTTTAAGGAAACCATAATTTTAAACAATAAAATAAAAACTGGAAAACGTAGTTTCCTCAAATGATCGGGGTGGTCAGTTTACGGTACATATAAATATGGTGGGGGCCATCTTTGATTTTGACTTGGTACCCCAGGTTTTGATAGTGTTCTTACACCTCGATGCAGCCACATACCAAATGGAAGTTAGTACGGGTCCAAATCTGTCTTTTGTGTTATTTCTTATTTTGTTTTTCTGTGATTTCTTTTACGTCTGTTTATGCTTCTCCAGCATTTTCTCTTCAGATAGTTCTCTGCTCTGGCTCCTCCCACTCTCACCCGATCCTCATCGTCTCCCTCCAGGTGTTGTCATTTATCCCTCTTTAAGGCTCGGATATAGTCGCGCTTTGGTCCGCAAGCTGGAGGGCGCGTGCTGCGCGCGCACTGTGCATGCGTTTATAGTGTGGCACGGCAGCGCTTGGCAAAGTGCTGTTCTTTTACGGACCAGCAGGTGGCAGTACCCTCTAAAACCTGTGCATATGTTGCAAGAAAGGGTGTAGAAGAAGAAATCTACCGTAGAAGAAGAACTGTTTGAAATCACACAACAAAAACAAATAGCTTTCCGCTCGCGTGCTGAACTGTTGTCTTTATTTGCGGCTTTCAATGCATGGAGTCAGCGGAGGAGAAAGCGATCACGTGACTTTTGGCGAAAAAACAAAAGAAAAGTCCGACTCCAGATCAGGAATGAAGGAGAATTTAAACATTTTGTGTCACAAAACATTCCTCCATGCGTCGCGACGCCGTTTCCACGACCACAGCGGCGCAGACAGCTGCAGAATCTGGCGTGAAGGCTGTCGGTGAGGTCCACACCCGACCTGTCAATCAATTTGGCGCGCGCGCTAGGCTTGCGGAGCTTCAAAATCTAGGAGGTGCACGACCACGCGCGAAACCAACGCGCTGGCCAAAGCGCGGGGGCGGGGACTTCGCGATTGCGTCACTTTGGCCGCGCGCCCTATGCGACGCGTCAACTATATCCTAGGCTTCAGTTTCTCTTTATATTTTGCATCCTGTTGCTTCGTCCGTGCATTATGCTCCTTAAGCCAATTCATGTTTGTTTCCTTCAAGCCTTCCAGAGTTTTTTTCTTCTTCTGCTTGTATTTTTTTCTGCTGCATCAGCTTTTTAGTTTTTTGTTAATTAGTTTCATTTAGTGATGGGCAAAATAAGCTTTTCAGAATCAGAAGCACTGAAGCTTGTTTTGAAAAAGGGTTCATTTCTTGGAGCTTTTCAACACAGTCCTCTTTGGCACTTTCTAGTGGCCACAAATATAAAGATCGGCTTGAAACTACAGCATGATTGAAAAGAACCGCTTCATCGTAGTTGTCAGCTTTTGTATAATACTGAGATATTTTCTCTGCTGTCTGGATGTCATTGAGCTGCTTTGAAATTTTATATGTTGTAGTTTTGGAGATGAGTGTTTTTCTGGACAGGTTTATTACATGGAGTCATGTAATGAATCGGTTTGTGTTTACTCTGAGATCAGATTGTAACTAATAAGTTTTTATTTGGCTTAAAAGTGCTTATGAACTTCAAACTGAAC
>JBBPBX010085102.1:0-15157 GCA_038048925.1 Garcialebias charrua
TGTTTTTTTTTTTCTTTTACAGAGCTTCCAGCAGTTGTGAAACAGTTGAAAGATGTGGTCTATCGGATCTCAGCGTTGCTTCCATCCACTCAACACCAACTGTACAGGCACCTGTTGCTCCACCCATCTCTGTTCAAGTGTTGTCTGACCCTGATGACACGGTAATTAACTGAATGCATGGATACTGTACGTTATTGATCCATTTGGGGAAACATTTAGCCTGGCCCTCGCCTTCCTGCACAGCTCCGCTCAATTCTCATTTCCCTTCACTGCACAGTCTGGGACTTCTCTCATAGACAAGGATTTCTCCGGTAGATTTTTGACCGGACCAATCAGAGAACAGAAGGGGCAGAGTTTTTGGCCCCTAACCCTACGCCCCCACCTGTCCCAGCGCAGCCAGCTCGCAGCCGCATGTTCTCATTCAAAGCGATGCAGACTGTTGTATAAATGACACAAAAAATAAAATAAAAAAAAATTACTCCAATGTTATACCATTGTATCATCAGTGTAATTACTCTCACATCAAACATTTCTTTAAAATACCGGGTAGGTATCTAGGTTTCACCAGTGATAAACAATAAATTAGTATTAAAGGTGCAGTCTGCAGTTTCTGTAGAACGCAGCACTTAGAAAACAGGCAAAGCATCCTGATCCCTCCCCCTCAGAGCCATATATGGCTCTGCTCCCCCTTGCTCTGCTGAAATTCAAATTCAAGCTCTGTTTTTATTGGCTGGTTAACGGCGGGTCACTGTGGCTTTTTAGAAATGCTTTTAGTAACACCTGGAGAAGCAAGGGGACTATACTGTAGTTTTTTTCAGAGATTACTTTGTCTAACATCAGTCTGTCAGGAGATAGTGACAGAGTGAAGAAATATGTTAAAAATATATTTTTAGAAAACTTACAGACTGCACTACAGAAACTGCAGACTGCACCTTTAAAGGGAACCACAATTACTTTTAACATTTGACTTTATTTGATAAACTTTTATTTTAACTGTAGAAATACTGTAGGGTGGTTTAGTTTAGTAAATTTTTTAAATATATTTTAACATGGACAGAGCCATTTTATTTACAAGCAAAGCATACTTTGTAAATGACGCACATAGGTTATCGGCTTTATCCACCCTGAAGCTTATTCTTGGACAATATCTGATGATCAGCTCTTTTAAATGAACCCAGAGCGCTGACAGAGAGGAGAATGTAGAAACGAGTCAGGCTGAAGCTGAAAATGTGGCTGGAGGACAACAGAGCTGCTTCATGGAAGAAGAACCTCAGCTGCAGCTTCAGCCTGACTCGTTTCTACATTCTCCTCTCTGTCAGCGCGCTCTGGGTTCATTTAAAAGAACTGATCATCAGATATTGTCCAAGATTACCGTAAGTTTCAGGGTGGATAAAGCTGATAACCTACGTGCGTCATTTACACAGTACGCTTTGCGTGTAAATAAAATGGCTCTGTCCATGTTAAAATATATTTAAAAATTTACTAAACTAAACACCCTACAGTATTTTTAGTCATTATTTTACAGTTAAAATAAAAGTTTATCAATTAAAGGTGCAGTCTGCAGTTTCTGTAGAACGCAGCACTTAGAAAAATTTTCAACAGGGAAAGCATTCTGATCCCTCCCCCTCAGAGCCATATATGGCTCTGCTCCCCCTTGCTCTGCTGAAATTCAAATTCAAGCTCTGTTTTTATTGGCTGATTCAAATTCAAGCTCTGTTTTTATTGGCTGGTTACAAACTCTGTTTTTATTGGCTGGTTAACGGCGGGTCACTCTGTGTTTTTAGTGTTTTTATAAATGCTGATAGAGAAGCAAGGGGACTATAGTTTTTTTCAGAGATTACTTTGTCTAACATCAGTCTGTCAGTAGATAGTGACAGAGTGAAGAAATATGTTAAAAAATATATTGTTAGAAAAGTTACAGACTCCACTACAAAGTTACATAGTGCAGCTTTAAAATATACACATGTTAAAATATACTTAAAATAAAAGTTGATCAATTAATTTAACAACTACGAATAATACCGGTAACCTGCATTTAGCTTTGATTGTAAACTTTTTTTATTATAGAGCGCATAACCAAATCCAATCCAATCCATATGGTATCAGTGAATGGCATTTTTAGGTGATTGTATCAGAATCTGCATCATAAACCATGAACGGAGCATGGAACATTACAGTAATTTGTTCATAAAACGATAAAAACATTAGGAATGTATGTGGGAGATGAAAAGATGAGCCACAATAGGAAAATTCAGTAACTTGGGCATGGGGGATGGAGAGCTGAGCTAAAACGTGAGCAGGTACCTGCTTTGTTGTCATCTTCAGTCATCAGCTGCTTGATCTTCTGTCTGTTCCGCAGAGCTTCAATGAGACGAGGCAGGGTGACGTCATCATTTGGGTCAGTCAGCTCAGAGGAGGGTAGAGGGGGTAGGCTGAGCACCAGGTTTCTTATAACAGAGGAGGTCCCATCTAAAGAAACGGAGCGAAAATCTGCAATTTAATACCCCCCAAAAGGTTTTTATATTTATTCAATTCCTTTGTAAATCCTTTAATAAGATTTTCTTTCCTTACATTGCCTTTCTTAAAACATTTATTGGATGATATTTCTGTACTTTGATAGTTTTTATGGTTGACTTTTTTTTTTACCTTTGTCTAAATGGGCCACCACGCTCCTCTAACTTGCATGATAGCTCCTCTGTGAAGGCCTGGTTTCTATAGCGACGGCCTGGTTTCTATAGCGACGGCCTGGAGTAAAGCCACAAATGGGTTTGTCCATGGGACGAGCAACTTCCACCTCCTGGGTCATCTCTGCAAACCGCATCACCAGCTGCACAGAGCACGTCTTGCTTATTTGACGAAACAAATACATTTTGTCTGTATAATAAGGACTCAGTGATCATGTTGGAGCAACTTACCATTGTCTCCTCATAGTCATCTGCCTTTGGATTGACACAAACGACCATCCTGTCCTTTCCTTCCCCATCAAAGTAGTTTTTAAACAGATGGGTTACTTTTGAATCTCTGTAGGGGACCATCTATAAACAGAAATCTAACATGAACTACACAGTTTATCTGAACGTAAGTGGTGTTCATCTTTAGGCTGAAAACAAACCTTGTTTGTGCCACACGTCTGGTTTTCTCTGAGTATTTCGATGCAGGTCCGCAGATTCAGCAACGACTGATTAATGTTACCTGTAAAGTAAAATGATATTAGGTTAAGTGAAACAAAGGTTGAGAGTAAAATCAGATCCTGCTGTTGGATAACAAACCTGCTTCACGTATCCGTGTGCCCTTTCCCCCGGTCCTGCCAATGCGCTCACTCCCTGCCAAGTCCACCAGGCACAGCTGACTAACTGTAACCTGGTTCTTATCCTGACAAATCAAAAAGTGACAAAACTGAATTGTGAAAACTGTAATTCATCTCAGTTGGTACTACGACTGTGGTTCCAGCTGACCTGGAGAATGTTGTCACCATCAAGAGGAGCCTGAGCCAGCTTGATGATGAACACGCTGTGTGAGCGACTCGACTCCCTGTTTAACCGAGTGTTTGCAACCTTCCTCTTCTTTTGACCTGGAGAGAGATAAAAATATATCACCACAAAAAACATTTAAAAAAAAAGAAACAGCATAATAATTCATTCTACAATTTCAACTCTTCCAATTTATGGCATCAAGCTGATCCTTTCGCATACCATCAGGGGTATCATATAACTTCTTATCTATCATTTATGTGTGCAATCAAAAGATGTAGAAATAAATTGTATTGTAATGTTTCCTAGCCTGGTTAAAACCAGACCCTGTCCTTCACTTCACTTCAGACAAGGGTCTGGACTTTCTCCATTTAAAAACGATTCTTGCTGGAGGCGTGAGCTCTGCTGATGGCTGCTCCCCCGTGGTCTTCTGAACTTGACTTCAGCTCCGCCTCCTGCTGAATTTCTCTCGCTCCGTTGTATATTCTGTGTTTATATGATAATAAAACGTCCTAATAAAATAAAATAAAACCATGGAGCGCTGGTCCAACACACCAGAAGACCAGGAAATCTGATGGGACTCGGGCAGCAACTTAAAACCTGACTTTAATTCTCTCGTGACAACCTGAGGCATTTCCTTGTTCAGCGGAGGGAGAGGAGGAGGAGGAGGGAGCGAACACTTGACTTTTGGGAAAAAAACAAAAGAAAACTCCAGATAAGGGATTAAGAAGGGGAAATTAATAAATTTGTGTCACATATAAAACAGTCCTGCATCGCTTTGCATCGCTTTGAATGAGAACATGCGGCTGCTCGCTGGCTGCGCGCTGGGACAGGTGGGGGCATTTCCTTATCAGCGGAGGGAGAGGAGGAGGAGGAGGGAGCGAACACTTGACTTTTGGCCAAAAAAACAAAAGAAAACTCCAGATAAGGGATTAAGAAGGGGAAATTAATACATTTGTGTCATTTATACAACAGTCCTGCATCGCTTTGAATGAGAACATGCGGCTGCGAGCTGGCTGCGCTGGGACAGGTGGGGGCGTGGGTTAGGGGCCAAAAACTCCGCCCCTTCTGTTCTCTGATTGGTCCGGTCAAAAATCTACCGGAGAAATCGTTGTCTATGAGAGAAGTCCCAGACTGTGCAGTG
Source organism: Garcialebias charrua (assembly GCA_038048925.1). Taxonomy (NCBI): domain Eukaryota; kingdom Metazoa; phylum Chordata; class Actinopteri; order Cyprinodontiformes; family Rivulidae; genus Garcialebias; species Garcialebias charrua. The sequence goes on from JBBPBX010085102.1 coordinate 4,615, forward strand.
AAGGGAAATGAGAATTGAGCGGAGCTGTGCAGGAAGGCGAGGGCCAGGCTAAATGTTTCCCCAAATGGATCAATAACGTACAGTATCCATGCATTCAGTTAATTACCGTGTCATCAGGGTCAGACAACACTTGAACAGAGATGGGTGGAGCAACAGGTGCCTGTACAGTTGGTGTTGAGTGGATGGAAGCAACGCTGAGATCCGATAGACCACATCTTTCAACTGTTTCACAACTGCTGGAAGCTCTGTAAAAGAAAAAAAAAAACAAGGGCAAAAGAACAAAAATTGTGAGTCACTATAGTTTTTTGATACCATTCAAAATTTACATTAGTCATTTGTGCAATGAAGAGCTGAGATATAAATAAGGAGGAACAGGAAGTAAGAGTCTGATCTAAAGACTAAATATAACATTCAAACAAGGCGTTCTCCATTTCCACATTTGGTTTTAAAAATAAGTGTCTCATCACTTGCTTCACTCAAACTACTGTACTTGCTAGAAATTACCTCTCAAGGAATCTAATATCAGTTTCCCTTCAGCCTGTTTTCTGCCTGAAGCAGCCACAAAAACAGTAATGTTGCAGAAATACGTATTTCAAGTAAATTAGTATTTCAGCCTGGCTGCGGTTATTGTTCTGCTGGCTAGTAAGCGCATGTGTGTTAACAGAGATGTGACGCAAACATGCTTGCGTGGATGCGGGGCCTTGTCTCTTTGAAAAAACATCCAGAAACTTGAAGCAAGCCCAAAAAAAAAAAACTCGTAGCATATATGGTTTATTTAAACGCTAGAATAACATATTCTAACGTGCAGTGTTTTACTTGCCTCAACTCATCTACCTCAGCAACGTAACACACCAGTTTTAGCTCGTTAGCTTACCGTTAGCTTAGCTTATAGCCACAGCAGGTTTTGTTAATTCAAGTGAACAAAAAACATCTAGCAAATAAACAAAACAGAACCGATTACCTTCAACTTCCAAGTGAATGTCCAGTCGTCGTCTAATAAAAAGCAAGTTTTACGAGCGCTGAGTCCGAAACAAGAGCTTCATGTCCGAGAGCTGAACAGGAGTCAGCTACATTTGAACGAAGGCAGCGCGCGAAGCAAGAGTCGCGTTCTTCTTCTTCTTCTATTAAATTTATTGGCAGTTGACGAACTTATTTTAAGCGCATTACCGCCACCAACTGGACTGGAGTGTGGATTTGGACAGAAGAAATAATACAGTAATAATAATTAAAATAAATTAAAAATTCAATAATGATACTAATAATGATGATGATGATGACGATGATGATGACGATGATGATGATGATGATGATGATGATGATGATGATAATAATAATACCCTGATGCATGCTCAATAATAATAATAATAATAATAACAATATAATGATATTCTTTAATAAATAATAAGGTAATTAAATTTGTAAAAAATAAATAAAAAAGGATTGAGGAAATGTATTAAAAATGCATTCTTAATAGTATCTAATGTAGTTCATAAAAACTAAACTTCAAGTACACAGCCTTATTTTAAAGTATAAAATGAGTATACTCTTAGTACACTTAAATAAACTTATTTTTAGTATATCTCAGACAAGTACATAAAAAGTATACTTCAAGTCAGATTAAATCACAGCCTTATTTTAAAGTATAAAATAAGTATACTCTTAGTATACTTAAATAAACGTCTTTTTAGTATATTTCAGATAAGTACTTAAAAAGTATACTTCAAGTCACATAAGTACCTAAAAAGTATACTTGAAGTATACTTATATATACTACTTTTTGCCATGCCCCTTTTTTAAAACAATCAATTGAAAAATCAATTCAAACAATAATCATCTATAAATAACAGAACAAAATGAATAACTCATCCCAATTTTCAATTTCTAGTACATTTCACATTTAACATCCATCAATGATTTTACTTCTGCAGTGGCGGCTCTTAAATGGGGGGTTCCACAGGGGTCCATCCTGGGTCCTCTCTTGTTCTCCTTATACCTGCTGCCACTCGGTGCTATTTTCCGGAAACACAATATACCTTTCCACTTCTACGCTGATGACTGTCAAATCTACTTCCCCCTAAGACAAAATGGTACAGGCTCTATTCAACCTCTGCTCGACTGCCTGGCTGACATCAGGGACTGGATGGCTTTAAATTTCTTAAGCTTCAATGATAAGAAGTCTGAAGCCATATTGTTCCTTCCCAATGACACAACCTCAAACCACTGCATTGACCTGTCTGCTCTACCCCTGTCCGAAAAACAAAAAGTCAAAAATCTGGGAGTGATAATGGATCCTTCCATGAAACTCAACAGTCATGTAAACATGATCGTCAAATCCTGTTTTTTCCAGCTGAGGCGTCTGTCTAAGCTGAAGCCCATATTATCCAAAAAGCACCTGGAGACAGTGATTCACGCATTCATTACATCTAGGCTTGATTACTGCAATTCACTTCTGTTTGGCGTCAGTCAAGCCACCATTGCACGATTACAACTGGTTCAGAACGCAGCTGCCCGATTTTTAACCAGCACACGCAAAAGAGAGCACATTACACCAGTCTTGGCCTCCCTTCACTGGCTACCGGTTCATCTTCGAATCCAATTCAAAATTCTCATGTATGTCTACAAATCGCTGAACAGTCTCGCCCCCGCCTATCTCTCGGATCTGATACACCCATATGTCCCTCCACGTGCTTTGAGGTCAGAGGATCAGGTACTCTTAATAGTTCCAGAAACTCGCCTTAAGCGCAGGGGTGACAGGGCGTTCTCTGTAGCAGGCCCAAGACTCTGGAACGAGTTACCGCTGCTCATCAAACAGGCCCCCTCCCTCTCGGTTTTCAAATCCCGGTTAAAAACTCACTACTACTCCATTGCTTTCAATGCCAGCTGATTTGTATTGGATCGTTTGATTTATGATCTGCAATGTTTTTATGTTTTTCGTGTTGTACTTCATTGTCTGTGTTGCCTGTTGCGTGTTTGTTTGTCCAGCACTTTGGTGTGGACTTGTTCCTGTTTAAAGTGCTTTATAAATAAAATGGTATGGTATGGTATGGTATGGTAACTAATTTATATGTTTTTTCAACAATTTAGTTTTGATCATTCTCTTAAACATAAACATTGAATTTGCTTTTTTTTTTTTTTTTTTNTTTTCCAAACCATTCCACAATCCAATTCCCTGTATTGAAGTAGATCGTCCCTTTAATCTGGTTTTGTACTGTGGTTTTACAAAAATCTCTGTTCCCTTAACACTAGGAATACCAGAATATTCAGATGAGTACTACACTTACCAGAGCCTGTCAAATTACAGATTGATGGATTTGCATTCAATTAGGTTTGTGTGACCCCCTGGGGCTGAAGTCTTTTGTGTGCTCAAAACATCCCCCCAGTAGCCAAAACAAAACACCTCCCCCATATTCCAACAACAACATTCCTTTTGCAGGTTGAAAGTGCAGCTTTTTACAACACAGACCAAACTTTTGGAGATGTTGATGACTCTTTGCAAATGTCAATGCTAGAAACTTCAGTTTATTTTATAGATATACGTTTTATACTTTTTATACTACTATGCAAAAACTCAGGACAGTATTACACTTTTATTATTTCATTTTATGCTTATGTTCATTGGGTGTTTGGTGTTTTAGGGGTGTTTGGTGTTTCAGTGTTGGTGTAAATTTTCATACTTTTATACTATTATGAAAAAACTCAGGACAGTGTTACACTTTTTTACTATTTTACTATTTTATGCTTATGTTTATTAAATGTTTTAGTGTTTAGTGTTTAGATGGTTACTGTTGCACCGAGGGACTGAGAGAAACGCAATTTCGGTCCTGTGTATGTCCTGTACATATTGTAGTTCTGACAATAAAGTTGACTTTGACTGCCTCTAAGCGAGCAGGTCCCCGGTTCAAATCCTGGTCCGGGGGCCTTTCTGGGTGGAGTTTGCATGTTCTCTCCGTGCATGCGTGGGTTTTCTCCGGGTGCTCCGGTTTCCTCCCACAGTCCAAAAACATGCATGTTAGGCTGATTGTTAACTCTAAATTGACCCTAGGTGTGAGTGAGACAGGTCCCTCTTGTAAATGAGTCCCCGTGGCTCAACGAGTCCAGCCTGTATAAATAAAGGTTGAATGAATGAATGAACAAACAAACTGATATGGAGAGAACACAAATTCTGTAAGAATAAAAATACTAAATATCACCTACAGTATTCCACGGTCAAGGCGGGATTGCATTGGTCACTTTTATCTGAAGGCGGCGGGATTGTACAGGTGGTCCCCGACTTACGAGGACATCGACTTACAGGCCTTCGGCCTGGAAACCCTGCTATGGACCGTGTCAGTTCATAAGTTTCTCCGCGGAGACACATGCGCTTTATGTGAACGGCGGTTTTGTCAGGAAGGCATCTTTGTCCTTCCTGGACGAAGGACAAATGGTAAATGGAGCTTATTTATATAGCGCTTTCCAGCCCCCTATGAGGGGCCCCAAAGCGCTTTACAATACCAACCATCCAACCATTCATACACACATTCATACACCGGTAGCGGCAGACTGCCATGCAAGGCGCCATCCAGTCCTACCGGGAGAAACTCGGGGTTAAGTGTCTTGCCCAGGGACACAACGACACATGGTGTGGGGAAACGGGATTCGAACCTCCAACCTTCCGATCGGTGGACGAGTGCCATTACCACTATGCCATGGCTGCCTATCTGCCTATCTGCAAGCTACATGCTGAGTGAAATAAAATTGAATAAAGTTGTTTCACTCCAGTTTTCATGTAAACATTCATACTTTTGAGTGTGGAAAAATGATTGTGTTATACAACAAATACAGAGCTTTATCATTCAATGGGTCTCTGACTTTGTACAGTACTGTAATAGATTTAGTATTTTTATTCTTACATAATTTGTGTTCTCTCCATATCAGTTTGTTCATTCATTCATTCAACCTTTATTTATACAGGCTGGACTCGTTGAGCCACGGGGACTCATTTACAAGAGGGACCTGTCTCACTCACACCCAGGGTCAATTTTAGAGTTGCCAATCAGCCTAACATGCATGTTTTTGGACTGTGGGAGGAAACCGGAGCACCCGGAGAAAACCCACGCATGCACGGAGAGAACATGCAAACTCCACCCAGAAAGGCCCCCGGACCGGGATTTGAACCGGGGACCTGCTCGCTTAGAGGCAGTCAAAGTCAAAGTCAACTTTATTGTCAGAAATACAATACAGGTAGTCCCCGATTTACGAGCGCTCTGATCTACGAGGTTCCGGACTTACGAGCTGGCGAATTATTGGAAAAAACGCAAAAAATACTGAGTTTTCCTGTGTTTTTTCACCACAGTTCGTTAGCTAAACATGTGGACACACGTTTCCGATCATTTTTATGCACTCATAAGCAGTTTTTCGATGAAAAACGAGTGTTCGTAGTCGCGCTAGCAAAACCGTTCCAATTTACGAGCGAAATTCCGGACTTACGAGAAGCGTGGCGGCCGTTCCAAATTACGAGATTTCCAGTTTACGAGCGCCTCGTTGTAACGGATCTCGCTCGTAAATCGGGGACTACCTGTATGTACAGGACATACACAGGACCGAAATTGCGTTTCTCTCAGTCCCTCGGTGCAACAGTAACCATCTAAACACTAAACACTAAAACATTTAATAAACATAACATAAAATAGTAAAATAGTAAAAAAGTGTAACACTGTCCTGAGTTTTTTCATAATAGTATAAAAGTATGAAAATTTACACCAACACTGAAACACCAAACACCACTAAAACACCAAACACCCAATGAACATAAGCATAAAATGAAATAATAAAAGTGTAATACTGTCTTGAGTTTTTGCATAGTAGTATAAAAAGTATAAAACGTATATCTATAAAATAAACTGAAGTTTCTAGCGTTGACATTTGCAAAGAGTCATCAACATCTCCAAAAGTTTGGTCTGTGTTGTAAAAAGCTGCACTTTGAACCTGCAGAAGGAATGTTGTTGTTGGAATATGGGGAGGTGTTTTGTTTTGGCTACTGGGGGGATGTTTTGAGCACACAAAAGACTTCAGCCCCAGGGGGTCACACAAACCTAATGGAATGCAAATTCCTCAATCTGTCATTTTACAGTCTCCCATGGGAGCTATATGTAAAATATGTACAAGTACATGTGTTTGGTATTCCTAGTGTTAAGATTGTAGTAACTTTGGGATTTAACTGCAGGCAGCTTTTTGTGGTCAGTGAGGCTTCAAAAGTGTGAGTGATCTTTAGAAGCATTTTGTTTTGAAGCTTTTTTCATGAATCACAACAGGTTACCAGCACCTTCTTCACCTGAGGTTTAAATTATGTGGATATGTTTTATAGACACTTGTGAACATGTTTATCCTTTACCTTCCTCCATATTTCCACCTGGACTTTCTCAGCCTGGGATAAGCCCTGAGGTTCGGAGGAAACTTGGAGAGGCAGCTGTCAGAGCAGCTAAAGCCGTGAGCTACGTTGGAGCAGGTGAAGACACGCAAAGCTAAACTCCTCCCACCACAGCGACTTAGGGTGCGTTCCAGTTACCTCGTATTGTGGGAATTTCCCAGTTCCCAGTGGTAGATTTAACCGGAACGGCCGCTCTAGAGGGAAACTACCACTCGTAAAGTGGAATATTTTTTTCTGCTCCCAGTTTCCATTTCAAGATGGCGGATACTCGCGTCTTCAGTAAGTCAACACCTTAACTTTTACGAAAATAACAGTTGTAAAATGATGTTGCGTGTATTTAATCACACACACAGCTTAAGCATATACTTGTGAACACAGAACACATTAAAAACTTGTGTTTAGTTGCATGTCATGTGGTGTACGGCTGTGTTTTTGTCGTCGTTTGGGTTCTGTAGGCCAGCGGCAGCGACTTTCATTCGCCACATTTTATTATTTAGCACATTAAAAAAATAACTTTTCGTAATAAATTTTATTTTAAAATATTGGTTTATTTTTTACACTTGTTTTCGCTGTGGACGTTAGGAGCAGTTAGCAGTCAGTTAATGTCAGTTTGTGGTGAGTTTGTTCGCGTGTGTACCGCGATTTCTTTTGGAGGCGTGAGCTGTAGCCTCAGCTCTTCTCTGTTTCTAATTGAACTCCATTTGGCTGGACTCCGTCTGCAGTGTTGGCGTCATTACAATATTTGGTTTCCAAAGATCCGTGTTTAGAAACATTCTATAACCCTGTATGATATTTATGTGTTACGACGTGTATATTTGTGTAATAACTGTGTGTTTGTTTTAGTCTACCTCGACCAGTACAACAAGATGTTTGTCGATGAGCAGAGAACAACACCATTTTATGGCAGCCTGTATCGCAGTGCAGAGGATTTGTCCTGTTTGTACATTGATGCAAACCTCACAGTGAAAGTTCAGCTTATCCAACCTGCACAGGACAGCACAGCTGGTAAGATTTAGGAGAAATATGTTTTAATGCAAACCAAACCAATTGTAATGAATTTAACAATACTGTGTCTCCTTTAAAATGTTTTTTTCAGATAACTGTGATGACTCTCCGTCAACCAGCAGCCACGCAGAGTCCCCCATTGGTGTGAACGACAGTTTTAATAAAGAACAGACACTGTTCTTGATTGAACACATGCGTGAGCATGTAAAACACAATGGTGACCTGCCAAGAAACCTGTCTGAGCTGAATGCCAGGCTGCGAAAGGTTAAATGTAATAAAAAATTGCTGTGGATTGAGGCTGCAGCCCAGCTCACAGAGCAGTTTCATGAGACGTTCAATCCTGATAAAGTGGCCAGGAAATGGGTAACACTAGTTGATGCCTATAAAAGAGTTAAGGACAATCAAAAGACGACCGGCAGAGGGGCAATAAAGTTCCAATTCTTCAAAGAAATGGACGAACTCATAGGAGCCCAACATGACATTTCCTACCCAGTCGTTGGCACAGCTAAAGGTGTTACTGTGCGGCGGCCAGAAGCATTGGGTAGAAGCACTGACACTCCATTTGAAACGCCAGACTCAGATGCCGAAAACTCACAGCCAAAAACTCTGACACCACACGGAACATCCACCACTCGCAAGAGAAAAAGGTCTAGTGAGGTGTTGGACTTCCTCCGCCAGTCAGAGCAAAACAGCCAACGGAGACATCAGGAAACGATGGATCAATTGAAGTCTGCCCAGGAGGATTTCAAGACCTTGATGACACAGATGCTACAGAAAATGTAGCTCTACTGTAAACTTTCGTATTGTTCTGCACAACTTTTGTATTTTAATTTAGTTTTTATGGGGAAGTTACTGTGAAAGTTCTTTTTTGTTTGTTTTTGCACAATGTTTATTTGCACAGGTTTGGCATTGTATCAATATTGAAATCCTGCTGTGTTGCACATTTTGTAATTAAAACTGAAACTTTCAGACAAGTGATTTCATTTCACTATGAGCTATTTACTTGCAAAGTTTAAAATAGAAAGTATTTTGTATAAACTAGTTTAATAGTATTGAATTTATTTTGCATTACTAGCTGCAGAAAAATTCTTGTATTAAACTTTTTTTTTTTACCCTACAACACACACAAAAGGTATGTTTCCCTAAAATTTTGCTATGTTCAAATTTGAATGTGGAGGGGACCAGACTTAGCTTTGTTAAATTTTTCTACCTGGATTATTGCGCATTCATCAGGGTATTTGCTATGTTCACATTACTTTTTTATTTTTGGAAATGTGTCATTATGACACGTGCAGTTCTGACAGATACTTAAATAATAATAATAATGTATTTTCCTGTCATCTGCGTATGTTTCCCATGCACAGACAAAATTTGTCTCTGCATTTAACCCAACCACCTACCAGGTGGTGCAGTGAGCAGCCATAGAAAGCGCCCGGGGAGCTGGAGAATTAGATGTGCACTCATAGACACCCCAAGGTGTATAGTGGTCCCCCGGGCGCTTTCTATGGCTGCTCACTGCACCACCTGGTAGGTGGTTGGGTTAAATGCAGAGACAAATTTTGTCTGTGCATGGGAAACATACGCAGATGACAGGAAAAAGCACCGAGTCTTGACTAAGGCAGTAATAATATTTATTTGGTTGTTGCAACCCATCGGTTTAAAATATTGACACATGACTCTTAACACAAAATGCTGGATTTAAAGGAAATTTTTTATTAAGCTCCATTATATTAGTCTTTGAAGTACATTTGTACAGCCAGTTATGTTATGAATAGGTGTGCAAATAATGTGGGAAGACGCAAAACAAAACAACATACCACCTATTATTTTTTCTTTTACACACCGGAATTCTAAAGAGTTATTCATTTTCATCTTCCTCCCTGGGGCAGCCTCGTGGATGTTGCTGACAGATTTGTGATGGCCCACGGCCCAAGTTGTGGAGGATGCAGGCAGCCACAATGATCTTCACCACCACATCAGTTCTGGTATTCTGCACGTCACGAAGCCGTCTCCACCTGCACTTCAGACATCCGAAGGCTTGCTCCACAATCACCCTTCCACGGCTGATTTCAGCGTTACGTTGCTCGTCTGCTTCAGTTAGAGCACCGTTGTCGCGCTTGGGTGTTATAATAAAGGGAAAGGCTTCACCTATGTAAGCACTGTCTCCTAGCAACCGATAGTTGCCCATCTTATCCTGCCATTCTGCAAAGAAGTCTGATGACCTCAGCATCCGTGCATCATGAACACGTCCAGGTGGTCCAGCAAAAATGTCAATAAATCTCCCCCTCTCATCAACAATCCCCTGAAGAAGGATGGAGAAATAGGACTTGCGGTTGATGTAGTCACCCCCTCGTATCGGTGGCCGCTGTATCCTAATATGACATCCGTCAATTGCACCGATGACATCATTCAAGCCACATATGCGGCCAAAAGCTGCAGCAGATGAAGCTTTTTCACAAGCACTGGGCCAGGTGATGAATGTTTGTCCCATTGTGCAGAACGTGTCAAGCATTTCCAGAATAATCCTGTGTGCTGATGACTGTGAAACATCAAACTTGTCAGAGATTTCTCTAAAGCTATTCTGATTGGCCATGTACCACAGGAACATAAGCAGCTTTTTAGAAATAGGTACCGGTGGTACACCTTGATTGTGTTCCTTATTAACGTTTTTATCCTGCAGCTGCGTCAGTAGTGACGTAAACTGTGGCTTGGTGAGCCTGAGGTGGCGTGCAAAGGTGTTGTCATCCATTTGAAGCATCACCTCCCACTGAGTTCCTGTCTTCAGGATAGATGGGGTTCCTGCCAGCATGGTAGGGTCCAAGACAACTCTGCAATAGAAAAACGGTGTTTATTTCAGACAGACATAAAGTTAATATTGAGCTCCAATTCTCTGTCATTTTTACATCAGTTGACTTCTTGTTTACGTGAAAAATACACATTTCAGACAGCTACTGTCAGTAATCTGTTGGAATCTGGAAAAAAACAAAACAATGCAGATGTTCCTGTCTTTGAATTATACATCTACCTTATGTTTTGTTAGTTTTTGATACTTTCTTTTTAAAAAACATTATATATATATATAATATATATATAATATATATTATATATATATATATATATATATATATATAA
>JBBPBX010085103.1:0-15157 GCA_038048925.1 Garcialebias charrua
ACATCATTTTACGATTTTCCTGGGGTTCATAACAATCACTGAGAACACTTGTTTATTTATTTATTTATTTATTTATATGAAATAGTTTGCTTCCATCGTCTCTCGTCCCAACTTAATTGTGTAAACAGAATAACGAGGCCATAGTTTGGCTATAATTTCCATTCTCTATTTAGCAATCACTCTATTGCCGTAAACTTATTATAATTACCGTATTCATCTTTAACTCCTTTGGTGATTTGTTCATGTGTAAATGTGTAAATAAATCCGTTGAGCATGAAGACGTTGTCCAAGTTATTTTAAGTTTATTACATGTGTGGCAAAATTAAGGGTAGTTATTATGGGGGAGTGATGGCGCAGAGGTTAGAGAAGATGGGCCTGTGATCGGAAAGTCGCAGGTTCAACTCCCCAGACTGACAGCATCAAAATGTGGGTGGAAAAGGTGAAACATCCACACCTGCCTCCACCCTCATTTGTCCCACTCTTGGCCCTTGAGCAAGGCCCTTAACCCCCATCATCTGCTCCCAAACTCTTTTGAAAATGAGTTCACGTGACTCAATGAGACTACCTGTATAAATAAAGGTTAAATAAATAAATAGGTCAAATCCAGGGTCCTCAACTACAGAAACCAAAGGGCTGAGGCTAACAACGGAGCTAACCCAACTTCCAACGTCGGTACTGTTTATGCTTATGCTCATCAAAGTTTCTCTGTTTATTCATTCGCAGTATGTTGACAAGCTAATGGCTAGTTTATTTTTCAAACCAATCTCAATTTTAAAGATTTCTCAGTTGTTCCGATTTATTATCGCAAAGGGAGATGATGTTTTTGCCTGTTTGTTCATTTAAATCATCTGATGAATTGGACAAATGCTTTTAAAGTAATCAGAATATCCATCTACAATAGAATGAATGCTACAACCAGCTAGTCTTAGCTGCTTTAACTCAGTAAATTTGACAGATTTTAATCTAAACTTTGGTGTAGTAGTAGCTGAACGTCATCTACGACATATAGCTCTGTTGATTCTCATCGTAATGGGCTCTTAGTTCAAAACTTTAGCATAACAGGCAATGGACGACCCTTAAAAAAGTATTTTTAAGCCCTTAAACCGCTTTCAGTTTTGCATTACACTGATATTTCATTAAAAACAACAGGTAAGATATTAATCGTTCATACCCTTTTAACAAAACTCCACTTTAAAAGATCTTAAACATTGTTTAAATGCGTCCGTTTTGTAGGTCATCTTCAATCTGATTAACTTTTTTCTCCCCATGAAAATCTCTTCTTTCAAAAAAAACGATTTGGACCGCACAAAAGAAGCCCGTAAGGCAGAAACTCAGCTGAATTGTTTCTCCCTTCGCATTCTCATTTCACTCTAATCCACTTGAGGGGTTTTATGAGATGCTGAAATCAGCATGCAGAAACGCAAACTGGACACGGTGAAGTTATATTCCATTTATTCAACAAAGTATTGAGTAAATGTATATTACAGTAGCTATTTGGATCACATTTTACAATCAATTACATACACATCCATAGCACATATCAGCACTTTATGTTGATGTTTTTATTTTTTATTTTTTTTATCTACATTCTACTGTATCTAATCATCACAGTGGCATTTATTTGGAAGACATTGTTTATTTGATTCTTTTCTCTCTGTCGTGGCAGAGACACCCTTTTGGAGATTCACGTTCTGCAAGCCGCTCCCGTTGCATTTCAACTCCAAATGCCACATTAAAAGTATTGCAATTCGAAGTAATTTAATACATGCATAATCTGCTTTTGCTGGATTAGTCTACCACAATTGGAACAAATCAGAGAGAAGACAAAGGGCAGCAACTCGGTGGTCTAAATATACTCCGTTTATCCGCTTCAACATCGGCCCCATTTTTTGGAAAATGGGCTTCCGATGATGAGCTGAAGCTTTGTTTGTTACTTAGCATTAGAACCTCTGTTGAACATGAATTACTATTTTGGTGGGGGAGCCGATATTTAAAATAGATGCATCAAAGCTTGTGTAGCTAAATAATGGGAATGTACTCCCAAATCCCGATCTGGTCCTCCTGTCAGTTCCTCCTGTCAGAACTGAACTAGGAAAAAGAGCATTCAGCTTCGCCGTCCCCTCAGCCTGGAACAACTTACAGAAAGATCTGAAACTATCAACATTCATCTCTCCTGGATCCTTTATGTCAACCGTAGTAGAAAATGTCATCAAGAAACTTGACCATTGCAGATGTTTCTAACCACTACTTATCCAATATACATGTCATTGTTGGTTTTTTTTGTCTGCTTGTTTTGTATATAATGTATATAGAAATCTGTCATATCCTGTTGGTTTTGAACTGTCAACATCTGTTTACTGTGATTGTAGTTTTCTTTATTTTCTTTTTGATAAGTGCAAATGCCTATTGCCAATGTGACGTGTGCTGCTGACCACTTGACCAGGTCACCCTTGTAAAAGAGATCTCGATCTCAATGGGCTCTACCTGGTTAAATAAAGGTGATTGATTGATTGATTGATTGAAATCTCTTTTTTGTGCATATTTTGTTATGCTGGAAATGACTTGTTGCAACATTTATGAAAATGAAAGTATACCATATTTTCCGGCAGGTAAGTTGCTCCGGAGTACGAGTCGCATTGGTCAAAAAAAGCACGACGGAGAGGAAAAAACATATACAAGTCGCTTCGGCGTATAAGTCACATTTATTATGCATTTATTTAATGGTCACAACAGCTTCATTTCACCTGGGCGGCGCAGCACCATCCATCCATCGCATCCGGAGCCACTAGCTCTCCAGAATTCTTCTGCCTGCACCAGCTGAGTGAAGCGAGTGTGCGCATGAGGACTCGCTATTGGAGTTCTTAGACATTTAAACTGTCAGACAGAAATTGTGTTATGAGTATGGAAAATATATATATACTGTATAAATAAATAAGTCGCAGGACTGACAAATCTATGCAAAAAAAGCTGCAATTTATATGCTGGAAAAAACTGTATTAAAGGTGTAGCATTCTTTTATTTCTTAATTTTATAATTTTCTACTGATTAAACGTTACACATATTGCTATGCACCATCTCACTTATGTGTTTTAGCAGTAGTTCATTTGGAGATGGAGACTCCAAGTCGTTTACACTAAATTTAGATCAATATCTGTAAAATTGACTGAGTTGGAGCCATTTTTGTGTTGGCTGAGGTGGATTAGCTGTGGTGAACAATATAATCTGGGTTGACTCCAAACATTAATCATTGTACATGCACATCGAATGATTACAAGTTTATAGTTTTTTTTTTGTTTTTATTCATCCAGGGGTTCATGAGGTATTTTGGTAACAGACAGACACATTTACAAAGCCATGGCCAAACAAAATATAAAAATCTGTGCATTTGCACATGAATGAGGGACAGGTTATGAGCTATGAGAGGCTTTCAGAGAAGCTGCTGAAAATAGAGGATCGCTTGATCTTGACCAATACTCAGTACTGGGGTGCATTAGTACATGTACTGACAACGTGTCCACCACAAGATATGTTAAAAGCTACCCCAACAGAAAACCTTGGCTGAATGCAAAGGTCCGCACCCTGCTGGCAGCCAGGAACACTGCCTTCAGGTCTGGAAACTCAGAGGAGCTGAGAAGGACTAGGATGGAGCTGGTTGCTGGTTGTTGGTTGAGGGCCAAAGCCAAATACTGTATGCACAGAGGATTGAGGGTCAGTTCACCTCACAAGACCCACGGAGCATGTGGAAGGGCATCAAATGCATAACTGATTATAAAGGCAGGAGCGAACAATGTCCCAAAGACCCATCTCTGCCTGATACCCTCAACAAGTTCTATGCATGCTTTGAAGACCCAAACAGACCGCACAGCACCAGACTCACCTCACCACTAGATGAAGAGCATCTCAGCGTGACTGCAGGAGGAGTAAGGAGTACTTTCAGGAGGATCAACCCTCACAAAGCAACCGGTCCAGACAACATCCCCGGGAAAGTCTTGAAATAATTTGCAGATTAGCTCTGTGATGTGCTGACCGACATCTTTAACACCTCATTTACCCTGGAAACAGTTCCCACCTGCCTGAAGACTGCAACTATCATCCCAGTCCCAAAGAGCTCTGCAGTGACTGTCTGAATGACTATCGGCAAGTGGCCCTCACCCCAATAGTCGCTAAATGCTTCGAAAAAACTGGTCATGACCCACATCAATGCAACCATCAAAATCAACGAGGACCCTCATCAGTATGCATACCACAAGAACAGATCAACAGAGGACGCCATCTCCTCTGTGGTCCACACTGCTCTCATCCACCTGGATCAGAAGGACTCATACGTGCGTCTGCTCTTTGTGGACTTCACATCTGCCTTCAACACCATGATCCCCCAAACTCTGATGGACAAACTATCCACCCTTGGACTAAGCCCCTCTGTTTGTAACTGGGTACTAGACTTTCTAACACCACAACTTCTCCTCCTCCACCATAACCCTTAGCACTGGCTCTCCTCAAGGATGTGTGCTGAGCCCCCTTCTGTTCACTCTGTTCACATATGATTGTGCAGCTACCCATCCAGGCTGTCACATTGTAAAGTTTGCAGATGATACAGCTGTGGTGGGATGCATCACAAACAATGATGAGTCCAGCTACAGGCAGGAGGTGGAACACCTGGAGAGCTGGTGCAAAGAGAATAACCTTCACATGAATGTGAAGAAGACAAAGGAGATGATTGTGGACTTCAGAAGGAACAAACACACCCACACCCCACTGAACATAAGTGGATCTGCAGTGGAAGTGGTCTCCAGCTACAAATACTTGGGTGTACACATGAATGATAACCTCAGCTGGAGCAACAACACCACCAGCCTGATCAAGAAAGCTCATCAGAGACTCTACTTCCTCAGACGGCTGAGACGAGCTGGTCTGAGAAGCTCAGTCCTCACCTCCTTCTACAGGTGTGCAGTGGAGAGCATCCTGTGCTCCAGCATCAACGTGTGGCATGGAGGCTGCACAGCTGCAGAAAGAAAAGCTTTGCAGAGAGTGGTGAAGGCTGCACAGGTCTGTTGGAGTCAGTCTCCCCACCATCACATCTATACCTCCAGATGCAGGAAGAGGGTCACCTGCATCATGAAGGACCCCACTCACCCAGCACACACACTTTTTGCCCCACTCCCCTCAGGAAGGAGGTAAAGGAGCATTAAGTGTAGAACCACTAGACTGAGGAACAGCTTCTACCCTGAGGCTGTTAGACTCATGAATACAATAACCAGAATAATCACTGTGAAATATCACATCATGTTGCTGCTGATCTGTTTCATGTTGCTGCTGATCTGTTTCATGTTGCTGCTGATCTGTTTCATGTTGCTGCTGATCTGTTTCATGTTGCTGCTGATCTGTTTCATGTTGCTGCTGATCTGTTTCATGTTGCTGCTGATCTGTTTCATGTTGCTGCTGATCTGTTTCATGTTGCTGCTGATCTGTTTCATGTTGCTGCTGATCTGTTTCATGTTGCTGCTGATCTGTTTCATGTTGCTGCTGATCTGTTTCATGTTGCTGCTGATCTGTTTCATGTTGCTGCTGATCTGTTTCATGTTGCTGCTGATCTGTTTCATGTTGCTGCTGATCTGTTTCATGTTGCTGCTGATCTGTTTCATGTTGCTGCTGATCTGTTTCATGTTGCTGCTGATCTGTTTCATGTTGCTGCTGATCTGTTTCATGTTGCTGCTGATCTGTTTCATGTTGCTGCTGATCTGTTTCATGTTGCTGCTGATCTGTTTCATGTTGCTGCTGATCTGTTTCATGTTGCTGCTGATCTGTTTCATGTTGCTGCTGATCTGTTTCATGTTGCTGCTGATCTGTTTCATGTTGCTGCTGATCTGTTTCATGTTGCTGCTGATCTGTTTCATGTTGCTGCTGATCTGTTTCATGTTGCTGCTGATCTGTTTCATGTTGCTGCTGATCTGTTTCATGTTGCTGCTGATCTGTTTCATGTTGCTGCTGATCTGTTTCATGTTGCTGCTGATCTGTTTCATGTTGCTGCTGATCTGTTTCATGTTGCTGCTGATCTGTTTCATGTTGCTGCTGATCTGTTTCATGTTGCTGCTGATCTGTTTCATGTTGCTGCTGATCTGTTTCATGTTGCTGCTGATCTGTTTCATGTTGCTGCTGATCTGTTTCATGTTGCTGCTGATCTGTTTCATGTTGCTGCTGATCTGTTTCATGTTGCTGCTGATCTGTTTCATGTTGCTGCTGATCTGTTTCATGTTGCTGCTGATCTGTTTCATGTTGCTGCTGATCTGTTTCATGTTGCTGCTGATCTGTTTCATGTTGCTGCTGATCTGTTTCATGTTGCTGCTGATCTGTTTCATGTTGCTGCTGATCTGTTTCATGTTGCTGCTGATCTGTTTCATGTTGCTGCTGATCTGTTTCATGTTGCTGCTGATCTGTTTCATGTTGCTGCTGATCTGTTTCATGTTGCTGCTGATCTGTTTCATGTTGCTGCTGATCTGTTTCATGTTGCTGCTGATCTGTTTCATGTTGCTGCTGATCTGTTTCATGTTGCTGCTGATCTGTTTCATGTTGCTGCTGATCTGTTTCATGTTGCTGCTGATCTGTTTCATGTTGCTGCTGATCTGTTTCATGTTGCTGCTGATCTGTTTCATGTTGCTGCTGATCTGTTTCATGTTGCTGCTGATCTGTTTCATGTTGCTGCTGATCTGTTTCATGTTGCTGCTGATCTGTTTCATGTTGCTGCTGATCTGTTTCATGTTGCTGCTGATCTGTTTCATGTTGCTGCTGATCTGTTTCATGTTGCTGCTGATCTGTTTCATGTTGCTGCTGATCTGTTTCATGTTGCTGCTGATCTGTTTCATGTTGCTGCTGATCTGTTTCATGTTGCTGCTGATCTGTTTCATGTTGCTGCTGATCTGTTTCATGTTGCTGCTGATCTGTTTCATGTTGCTGCTGATCTGTTTCATGTTGCTGATGATCTGTTTCATGTTGCTGATGATCTGTTTCATGTTGCTGATGATCTGTTTCATGCTGCTGATGATCTGTTTCATGTTGCTGCTGATCTGTTTCATGCTGCTGATGATCTGTTTCATGTTGCTGATGATCTGTTTCATGTTGCTGCTGATCTGTTTCATGCTGCTGATGATCTGTTTCATGTTGCTGATGATCTGTTTCATGTTGCTGCTGATCTGTTTCATGTTGCTGCTGATCTGTTTCATGTTGCTGCTGATCTGTTTCATGTTGCTGCTGATCTGTTTCATGTTGCTGCTGATCTGTTTCATGTTGCTGCTGATCTGTTTCATGTTGCTGCTGATCTGTTTCATGTTGCTGCTGATCTGTTTCATGTTGCTGCTGATCTGTTTCATGTTGCTGCTGATCTGTTTCATGTTGCTGCTGATCTGTTTCATGTTGCTGCTGATCTGTTTCATGTTGCTGCTGATCTGTTTCATGTTGCTGCTGATCTGTTTCATGTTGCTGCTGATCTGTTTCATGTTGCTGCTGATCTGTTTCATGTTGCTGCTGATCTGTTTCATGTTGCTGCTGATCTGTTTCATGTTGCTGCTGATCTGTTTCATGTTGCTGCTGATCTGTTTCATGTTGCTGCTGATCTGTTTCATGTTGCTGCTGATCTGTTTCATGTTGCTGCTGATCTGTTTCATGTTGCTGCTGATCTGTTTCATGTTGCTGCTGATCTGTTTCATGTTGCTGCTGATCTGTTTCATGTTGCTGCTGATCTGTTTCATGTTGCTGCTGATCTGTTTCATGTTGCTGCTGATCTGTTTCATGTTGCTGCTGATCTGTTTCATGTTGCTGCTGATCTGTTTCATGTTGCTGCTGATCTGTTTCATGTTGCTGCTGATCTGTTTCATGTTGCTGCTGATCTGTTTCATGTTGCTGCTGATCTGTTTCATGTTGCTGCTGATCTGTTTCATGTTGCTGCTGATCTGTTTCATGTTGCTGCTGATCTGTTTCATGTTGCTGCTGATCTGTTTCATGTTGCTGCTGATCTGTTTCATGTTGCTGCTGATCTGTTTCATGTTGCTGCTGATCTGTTTCATGTTGCTGCTGATCTGTTTCATGTTGCTGCTGATCTGTTTCATGTTGCTGCTGATCTGTTTCATGTTGCTGCTGATCTGTTTCATGTTGCTGCTGATCTGTTTCATGTTGCTGCTGATCTGTTTCATGTTGCTGCTGATCTGTTTCATGTTGCTGCTGATCTGTTTCATGTTGCTGCTGATCTGTTTCATGTTGCTGCTGATCTGTTTCATGTTGCTGCTGATCTGTTTCATGTTGCTGCTGATCTGTTTCATGTTGCTGCTGATCTGTTTCATGTTGCTGCTGATCTGTTTCATGTTGCTGCTGATCTGTTTCATGTTGCTGCTGATCTGTTTCATGTTGCTGCTGATCTGTTTCATGTTGCTGCTGATCTGTTTCATGTTGCTGCTGATCTGTTTCATGTTGCTGCTGATCTGTTTCATGTTGCTGCTGATCTGTTTCATGTTGCTGCTGATCTGTTTCATGTTGCTGCTGATCTGTTTCATGTTGCTGCTGATCTGTTTCATGTTGCTGCTGATCTGTTTCATGTTGCTGCTGATCTGTTTCATGTTGCTGCTGATCTGTTTCATGTTGCTGCTGATCTGTTTCATGTTGCTGCTGATCTGTTTCATGTTGCTGCTGATCTGTTTCATGTTGCTGCTGATCTGTTTCATGTTGCTGCTGATCTGTTTCATGTTGCTGCTGATCTGTTTCATGTTGCTGCTGATCTGTTTCATGTTGCTGCTGATCTGTTTCATGTTGCTGCTGATCTGTTTCATGTTGCTGCTGATCTGTTTCATGTTGCTGCTGATCTGTTTCATGTTGCTGCTGATCTGTTTCATGTTGCTGATGATCTGTTTCATGTTGCTGATGATCTGTTTCATGTTGCTGATGATCTGTTTCATGTTGCTGATGATCTGTTTCATGTTGCTGCTGATCTGTTTCATGCTGCTGATGATCTGTTTCATGTTGCTGATGATCTGTTTCATGTTGCTGATGATCTGTTTCATGCTGCTGATGATCTGTTTCATGCTGCTGATGATCTGTTTCATGTTGCTGCTGATCTGTTTCATGCTGCTGATGATCTGTTTCATGCTGCTGATGATCTGTTTCATGTTGCTGATGATCTGTTTCATGCTGCTGATGATCTGTTTCATGCTGCTGATGATCTGTTTCATGTTGCTTTGATCTGTTTCATGCTGCTGATGATCTGTTTCATGCTGCTGATGATCTGTTTCATGTTGCTTTTGATCTGTTTCATGCTGCTGATGATCTGTTTCATGCTGCTGATGATCTGTTTCATGTTGCTGCTGATCTGTTTCATGCTGCTGATGATCTGTTTCATGCTGCTGATGATCTGTTTCATGTTGCTGCTGATCTGTTTCATGCTGCTGATGATCTGTTTCATGCTGCTGATGATCTGTTTCATGTTGCTGCTGATCTGTTTCATGTTGCTGATGATCTGTTTCATGCTGCTGATGATCTGTTTCATGCTGCTGATGATCTGTTTCATGCTGCTGATGATCTGTTTCATGTTGCTGCTGATCTGTTTCATGCTGCTGATGATCTGTTTCATGTTGCTGATGATCTGTTTCATGTTGCTGATGATCTGTTTCATGCTGCTGATGATCTGTTTCATGTTGCTGATGATCTGTTTCATGTTGCTGCTGATCTGTTTCATGTTGCTGATGATCTGTTTCATGTTGCTGATGATCTGTTTCATGTTGCTGCTGATCTGTTTCATGTTGCTGATGATCTGTTTCATGTTGCTGATGATCTGTTTCATGTTGCTGCTGATCTGTTTCATGTTGCTGCTGATCTGTTTCATGTTGCTGCTGATCTGTTTCATGTTGCTGCTGATCTGTTTCATGCTGCTGATCTGTTTCATGTTGCTGCTGATCTGTTTCATGTTGCTGCTGATCTGTTTCATGTTGCTGATGATCTGTTTCATGTTGCTGATGATCTGTTTCATGCTGCTGATGATCTGTTTCATGCTGCTGATGATCTGTTTCATGTTGTTGCTGATCTGTTTCATGCTGCTGATGATCTGTTTCATGTTGCTGATGATCTGTTTCATGTTGCTGATGATCTGTTTCATGCTGCTGATGATCTGTTTCATGCTGCTGATGATCTGTTTCATGTTGCTTTGATCTGTTTCATGCTGCTGATGATCTGTTTCATGCTGCTGATGATCTGTTTCATGTTGCTTTTGATCTGTTTCATGCTGCTGATGATCTGTTTCATGCTGCTGATGATCTGTTTCATGTTGCTTTGTGATCTGTTTCATGCTGCTGATGATCTGTTTCATGCTGCTGATGATCTGTTTCATGTTGCTTTTGATCTGTTTCATGCTGCTGATGATCTGTTTCATGCTGCTGATGATCTGTTTCATGTTGCTGCTGATCTGTTTCATGTTGCTGCTGATCTGTTTCATGTTGCTGATGATCTGTTTCATGTTGCTGCTGATCTGTTTCATGTTGCTGCTGATCTGTTTCATGTTGCTGATGATCTGTTTCATGTTGCTGATGATCTGTTTCATGTTGCTGATGATCTGTTTCATGTTGCTGATGATCTGTTTCATGCTGCTGATGATCTGTTTCATGCTGCTGATGATCTGTTTCATGTTGTTGCTGATCTGTTTCATGCTGCTGATGATCTGTTTCATGTTGCTGATGATCTGTTTCATGTTGCTGATGATCTGTTTCATGCTGCTGATGATCTGTTTCATGCTGCTGATGATCTGTTTCATGTTGCTTTTGATCTGTTTCATGCTGCTGATGATCTGTTTCATGTTGCTGATGATCTGTTTCATGCTGCTGATGATCTGTTTCATGCTGCTGATGATCTGTTTCATGTTGCTGTTGATCTGTTTCATGCTGCTGATGATCTGTTTCATGTTGCTGCTGATCTGTTTCATGTTGCTGCTGATCTGTTTCATGTTGCTGCTGATCTGTTTCATGTTGCTGCTGATCTGTTTCATGTTGCTGCTGATCTGTTTCATGTTGCTGCTGATCTGTTTCATGTTGCTGCTGATCTGTTTCATGTTGCTGTGTTCATTCATGTTCATCTGCTCACACAGACTCATGTTCGTGCTGCTGTTTGGAGTAATGTTTTTCTATGATATTAGTGCTTAGTGTATTTTTAGTTGATGTTTTTCTTAGTTCATATTTTAGATGTTATTACTGTTCTTCTCTTTTACATTTCAGTGTTGGATGTAACTGGGACCCTGTGTATATGATCTCGTTTCATCACATGTACCACATGCGGTGCAAACGACAATAAAGAATCTCTGACTCTGACTCTGATAGAGGGAAACAGTGTGGCGGCCATCAGAACCAGGACTCTGCAGGTTGTCAACAGGGTTGCAAAGAGAAAACGGACCGCGTCTTATCCCCGGTCTTCTCCGGGTCAACTGTAACCGAGTTGCCCCTCATTTAGCAAGTATGAGCACCTCTTCTCGCCGCCCCTCTCACCTTTCCTCGCCTCCGCTCCCTCGCTGCAGCAGCTCTGTTAGGAGCATGCAGAGAAGAGAAGCAGAGGAGAGTGGGGGCTGGGTGGCGACGAACACCTACAGTGATTCCATCGTGCAGTTCCAGAGGCATTTTTCTCTTGGATGATTGCACGGGTGTATCTCCCTGAACTACACCAAGGATTTGTTTGCTTCCTTTCACCCTGCAAAACATTAGACTTTATGCGTTAATAATTGCACTATAAATACTGATCGGTGCCTTAGATACCATGGCTGTACTCGTTGCCTTCTCTTTAATTTCATCTGATATATTTAATGATGCCAAACTTCATGTTTTATGTATCCTCCATAGCTAATAAGATCAACTAGCAGCGAAATGGCCTGGTAGGGATTTATGCATTTTAATGCTGCGGCAGAACAATAGGCACGCGTCGGGTACAATGGGCCGGATGGCGAATCGGTCAATGAGGAGGCAGTGGGGACCAGCTGGAGCCCTTTACCCTCTGACCCCAAGGTCACCAACCGCTACACTTCCCTTTCATCCTTGTCTCGCAGTTGACTCATGAAAATGCAAAAGAAAAAAATTTGCTTTGTCACACAGATAACCTCGACACGTGGAGGTCTGATAGGGTGACGTTAGAAAATCACTCCTCGGTGTTTGCAGGGGTTGATTGCTGCGGCGGCCCTTGACTCGTCGTTTTCTGCACGTTTGTGATGGAAAGCAAGGTCAAGCCTGCGCAGATGGATGGGCTTGTATGTTGGGGTTGAACAGTATACATGGACACCCCTGTTCAACCTTGACCCCCGTGTAAACCCAAAAAAGCCCCGCCTCGAGGTCAGCCTAGTTTTTCATGTAAGCGTTTGGAAATCAGGAGGCAGTTCTTTTAGAGCAGACAAGAATCACAGCAGCTGCATTCTTTTCTTTTATTATTATTATTATTATATTTTATTCTGGGCGTAAGCTGCAGTCCTGACAGAATGTGTCTCTTGGAGCAGTGACTCAAGCTCTCTCCTTCTCCATGGTTCTGCTCAGTATCCTGACGATCAAGCCTGCCTGAATCCAAATCTTAACTTCCTCGCAGAATATTAGAACCAATTTTTTTTTTTTTAAGTACTATTTCTGTGAAAAAGTTCATGACCAGAAAATATCTTACCTGTTGTAGATGGGTAGAAAGACAGAACATCTGCAGATGGAAGAGCCAGTTTGAGTGGAGACAAGATCAGAATGGATTGTTGGCGTCTAAAGACAACTCATATCTCATAAAATTTCAAAGAGGTTGAGTCATGTGCTATAAACTTTTACATTGATTCAGATTTGCACGTCACTTGTTTACATTGAATTTTATGGTTAACTTACAAAAAGAGCAACATCAGTATCTAGCTGGAGCACTTTGAACAAAACCTAAACTGTCTTCTGTTTATGATGTTAAATTTATGATTCTGTTAATAAATGATTCATCTCCTGGTGAATCAACATAAATTAACGTTTCATGCCTTTTGCATCTCATCACCTGGTCACAATTGTTATTGATTAATCTGAAAAAGAGAGAACCCGTGAATATTTGATGATAATTTGTATCAGGATAAACCTGATCATTTTTCATCTGGTGGACAGGTAAAATCAGTAAAACTGATCACCCCTATATTATTACAGAAATATGGGAATATTTTTGCAGGAATAACCATGTAATGCAAAACTGATGGTGAGGATGAACAATTGGTTCCTAAAGTTGGGTTTGCGACCCCACTGTGGGTCATAGAAGTGTGATTTATGACGATCTACAGAATTCAGGTTTAAATTGGCTGTTGATCGCATTTTCTATTTTTCATAATTTTTACTAACAAAATGAAAACAGAAGCTCTAAATTGATTAAATTAGTTATAATGGTTGCTTTTGTTGCCATGATACTCTTAATCTTTTATTAGCAAAGTTTGTACACTTACGAGTCGCAAATCTCTACAGTTACTTTGTGGGTCAAAACCTGGAATGTTTTGCAAGCACTGCCGTAAAAAAGGTGCATAAAATAGTATTTGCATGAACATTTATAAGATTAAAGATGTTTTAAAATAACAAAAATCCACTTGGGACTTGGCTATAGCCATTAGCTCATTATTGGGCCAGTCAGATTAATTTCTCCAAATTAGAGTCACTCAGAGAACAGCTTATAAGATTTTTATTGTTCTTAACCTTTTCACATAGCTCCACTTTAAAAGATCTGAACTATACCTTTAAACTTGACAATCCACAGAAAAGAGGACCTGAAACATATTTATTATACAGGTAGTCCTCGACTTACGACAGCCTCGACTTACAACGTTTCGCAGTTACGAACGCCCTCCCATTGAAAAGCATTGTTTCGAGTTACACGGTTTATGCGCCTTTACACCAAAAAATACGGTACCGAAACTCAGCAGAGGCGGAAATATACAGGAGGGAGGGGGTAGACCTTAGTGGCCACGGGTGGAGGATTACAGCTGAAAATTACAGGAGACCTCATTGTTTACAGGTAAACCGGGGCAGTGGAGGTTAGGAGGGCTAACATGCTAACAGACCTTACTGTAAAACTCTGGACCGCGTGTGGAAAAGTACAGGAGACCTTTGTTTGGACCGGAGGTTTACGAGGCAGAGAGGCTACAGCTTAGCAACGAGCTAACATGCTAACAGGCGGAGGAAGGCTTCACCAGCTCCCAGTAGGTTATTAACTCTTTTTTCCCTTCATTATGGCTCCAAATGTATGGAGCTAACATGCTAACAGGCCTTACTGTAAACAGTCTGGACCGCGCGAACTTCAGGCAGCCTCAGATGTTGGAGGAACACCGAGCTAACATGCTAACAGGCGGAGGAAGGCTTCATCAGCATTCCAGTAGGTTATTAACTCTTTTTTCCCTTCATTATGGCTCTGAATGTGTGTGTTTTTTGATAATTATGTAGGGTAATGTGTTAGGCTAGGCTAAGTGCTTGGTAAAATACATGTATGAGGTGCCGTTTGGACGTATTTTCCGACTTACAACGATTTTCGAGTTACGACGCAGCGTAGGAACGGATCTCCGTTGTAAGTCGGGTCGGGGACCACCTGTACTTTAAAATGCAATAGGTTTGTGATGCCTTTTCACTGTTTGTCAGTTTTGACACAAAAAGCATCAGAATAGATTAAACGTTGACGTTAATGTGAACTTAGTTGCGTTTGTTCTTCGGTGTGGCAAACCAGTAGAAATGCTGACTTACTCCAGGGCTGGATTCAGTGTCTGTCTTTTCAATCTGGTATCTTCTGTATGAAGGTTCAGCTTCAGAGCTGGCCAAGCATTGTCAGACAATTGGCATGCTCACGCTCCCAGGAAGAAGACAGAGACAAGGGAGAGGCACGGATAACCAACCCAAACATCCATGGGTATCTCTGTGGCTGACTTCCCTGCTCTTATATTTCTAAGGTTTAAAAATCAATAGAGCTGCTACTGATGAAATTTGCTGCATGAGTGCATGCCGGAGTCTGCAAAGTATCCCCGGACCGAGCCATCGCTCCACAACTCGCCCATATTCACTTTTGTTCCACTCTGTTTTCAAATGCAAAAGGGATTTCGCTTCATTCTCCCCCTTTTTTTGTCGCTTTATTTATTTATTTTTTTGCTCTAAATCCAGCTTTTTTTTTTTTGGAA
>JBBPBX010085104.1:0-13274 GCA_038048925.1 Garcialebias charrua
ATATATATATATATTTATATATAGCCGGCAGCGTTATCAATATTTGCACTACACTGCCAACTGAAAAGTAACAAAAATGATCCTAAAAGGATGAAATTACAAAAATCAAAGGATTTATTTAATACTTTACGTACATATATTCTATTCGGCCACGAAATTAACAAAAAATAGAATGATCTTTTAATCCCTAAAACCACGTTTAAATCTCAAATACACGGGTGTGTCGCCACCGCATTTATACATAAAAGTAACCCAAATACATGAAACTAACGACTCGCCGTCGAATGGTCGACACAAAACACACAATAAAATCATCCGGCCACGTTAATTTGGCTTGAAACAGCGGGGTTCTCTACGGATTTATCCATTAGTAACCCAGCACTACCAACAGGCAGACACAGTTAGCGTCTATAGGTAGTCAACAGATTTAATGAAAAGTAACTAAAATACATAAAAATAACGACTCACCGTCAAATGGTCGACACAAAACCCTCAATAAACTCCTCCGGCCGCGTTAATTTGGCTTGAAACAGCGGGGTTCTCTACGGATTTATCCAAGTACCCAGCACAAACAGTAGCCACAGTTCACCCGAGTTCACCTCTGAGTGACCCGGAAGTTGTCAAGATGGAATAGTCCATTTTTAGTAGGGGGATAAAGAAATCGACCGTTTTTTTTATTGCGTATTTAATGATCGTTTTCATCGTAACTATAATTATTTTTATGTTAAATGTACATTAACAAGCATGAGCAATGTTAGTGATGTAGGTGACTGCACGGGGCGAGGCGGGGCCGGGGCCACTGCTGAAATGGGACCCCCAGGCATTTACCTACATGGTAGAGCCGAGTCTGTTCTCAGCTCTGCCCCCCTCCCCCTCACACCCTTTCCTCCTCTGCTGTTTACGGTGGGGAAAAAGGTAAAACAAGCAGCATAAGAGCTTGTAAATAAGTTTATTGGTTTTTACTGATAGATAATTAGTTATTAGCGGTACTGCATTTTAAATAAAAATAGCACAAATCCGCTTATGAATTATAAAAGTTAGTCAATTCACAAAAACGCTGACAAAAAGTTTAGGTCCACTGTAAGCGGATTAGTGCTTTAGCGCTACCTAGCGTTCATTTGCCTCCATGTTATAAAAGAGCTACAGTAGTTAGCCAGAGTTCTTTCAGGATGAAATCATTTGAACTTCTGTTTGAATTTATTGCTATGAACTTTTTCCTTTTTGTTAAATTTACTATGAATTTCTCACAGGGCAGATTAGAGCCAACATGGAGGACTCACCAACATATACTGTATTATTATTATTATACATATAATATTGTCCAGTGTCTGATGCTGCAGTCATGTTACTGAGCTCCCACTGATGGGCTAACCTGGTTCCACCACCAGCAGCAGGATCCTCAGACAGAACAGCTGATGGGATGTCCTAGTATCTGCAGCCCTCTCTCCTTTTGTTTCTTCATGGACATGGAGCTGTGATATTATGTTGTGCCTCTTGCTCAGCAAAACGCTCCTCCAGTGGAGACTTTCTGAACAGACTGCAGGAAGTTCCTAAACAAACAACAGGTGTATCAGTATTATCAGTAAAAAGAGATTATTAAATCATTTTTAAAACTAAGAATGTATACAATTATTAGCTCTGTTGTTATTGCCTAACTAACCTATTCAATAATTCTTCAAACTGTGACATTCACTCATAATGGAATGAAAGAGAACATAAACAGAAATTATATAATAATGAAAAATAGAGACATTAAAACATTTTAAAAGACACAGAGAACTTTAAATGGATTAAGAATATTAATGTTGGATTTGCTTAACTATAGAAACGTTTCTACAGTTTTATTTTGCTTTGTTTTGTTTTGTTTTGTGAATGTCCAGAGGACCAGACTTAGCTTCTGTGGATAGTAGTAATGTGTCTGAGTGCAATGTAAGTGCAATCCATGGCAGGAGTTGAATCCACATCTGAAAAGGGATGCAACCTTTTCACAACATATGCTGTAACTGTTCTGTGGCAATCTTCCTTCAGTTAAACTGACGTTTTTACCTTGGACACTGGTGAACACTGTGAAGCCATTTCAGGTAGTTTGTCTAAGAAAAAAAACGAGCTAACGTTAGCATCGTGTTTGTATTTGAGCTGACTTACCGCTTTAAGCGGAGTATAACTTGTTAGCTGCCTTAATGTTGGTATGAGATGTAGTTTATAGTTTATTTATTTACCTGATGGAGCCGAAGAGGTAGCGATTAGCGAAAAGTCCGGGGGAACGTTTTGCAGACGGACCACTCCGCACTTCCGGTCGGACACGAAGCGAAAATAATCCTGTGGAGCGCGTCAAACGGGACACTATTTTACTTCTCTCCTTTGCATGATAGAAAATTATTGCAAGTGCTGCACTGACCTGACTGGTCATTTTATTAATTAGTACACTTTCAGTTGTGGATCCACACTTCCGGTGGATTCTTCTTCGTTGGTTTTCGGCGGCAAATTCTTCTTCGGTGTTGGCGGCTACTTCCGGTCGGCTAACTAGCATCGAACATAGGAATCGCAAATTAATATTTTGAACGATTCCAGGAAAACCGGACAATTAGTCCCGGTTCCGAACGATTCTCGATTCTCGATGCCCAACTCTACCCATAAGGGCTTCCCATCATGGACCCATTATACTAAAACCACATGGGTCCCATATAATAATGTCCATTTCTGTCCCATTCGCACTTATCCCACATAAACACGAACTGGGACCTCTACATTCATGCCCAGGTTCAACCCATGTAAGGTCAGCCCACTCTTATACCACTTGGGGTAAATAGCGTCTGCCCACATGGGCTTCCCATGCAGGGCCCATTATACTAAAACCACATGGGTACCATATAATATTGCCCTTTTCTGTCTCATTCCCAGTTAGCCCACATAAAAATGAACTGGGGCCTAAATATACATGCCCAGGTTGAAGCCATGTAAGGTCATCCCACATTTAGCCCACTTGGGTTAAATACAGTTAGCCCATAAGGGCTTCCCATGCTGGGGCCATTATACTAAAACCACATGGGTCCCATATAATAATGTCCATGTCTGTCCCATTCGAAGTTATCCCACACAAACACGAACTGGGACCAATATATATATGCCCAGGTTCAACCCATGTAAGGTCAGCCCACACTTATCCCAATTGGGGTAAATACAGTTAGCCCACATGTGCTTCCCATGCTGGACCCATTATACCGAAACCACATGGGTCCCATATAATATTGCCCATTTCTGTCCCATTCCCAGTTAGCCCACATAAAAATGAACTGGGGCCTATATATACATGCCCAAGTTGAAGCCATGTAAGGTCATCCCACATTTAGCCCACTTGGGGTAAATAAAGTTAGCCCATAAGGGCTTCCCATATCTGGGGCCATTATACTTAAACCACATGGGTCCCTTATAATAATGTCCATTTCTGTCCAATTCGCAGTTATCCCACATAAACACGAACTGGGACCTATACATTCATGCCCAGGTTCAACCCATGAAAGGTCAACCCACTCTTATACCACTTGGAGTAAATACAGTCTGCCCACATGGGCTTCCCATGCAAGGCCCATTATACTAATAATAATAATAATGAATTCAATTTATAACGCACTTTTTATTAATGAAAATCTCAAAGTGCTACAAAGTGCAACAGAATTAAATGTCAATAAAACAAGTAATAAAACAAATACAATCAATAACAGTATCAACTAAGATCAAAGATAGAATCATGAGGAGGCAGAGTATGCTTGGTTAAAAAGAAAGGTCTTCAAGCCGCTCTTAAAGTCAACCAGTGACTGTGGAGTTCTTAGGCAGTCAGGAAGAGAGTTCCACAGGCGGGGGGCAGCCACACTGAAAGCTCGGTCTCCCATGGTCCTTAACTTGGTTCTCGGAATGTGAAGTGGATGACTGTTCTGTGACCGTAGAGACCGGGTGGATGAGTAAATTGCCCATTTCTGTCCCATTGCCAGTTAGCCCACATAAAAATGTACTGGTTCCTATATATCCATGCTCAGGTTAAACCCATGTAAGGTGATCCCACATTTATACCACTTGGGATAAATACAGTTAGCCCTCATGGGCTTCCCATGCTGGGTACATTATACTAAAATCACATGGGTCCCATATACAGATGTGCATATCTGTCCCATTCCCAGTTAGCCCAAATAAAATTCAACTGGGGCCAATATATCTATGCCCAGGTTCAACCCATGTAAGGTCAGCCCACACTTATCCCAATGGGGGTAAATACAGTTAGCCTATAAGGGTTTCCCATGATGGACCCATTATACTAAAACCACATGGGTCCCATATAATAATGCCAATTTCTGTCCCATTCCCAGTTAGCCCACATAAAAATGAACTGGGGCCTATATATCCATGCCTAAGCTGAACCCATGTAAGGTCATCTGACACTTATCCCACTTGGGGTCAATACAGTTAGCACATATGGGCTTCTCATACTGTGACCATTATACTAAAACCACATGGGTCCCATATAATGATGCCCATTTCTGTCCCATTCCCAGTTAGCCCACATAAAAATGTACTGGGCCCTATATATCCATGCCCAGGTTGAACCCATGAAAGGTGATCCCACATTTATACCACTTGGGATAAATACAATTAGCCCACATGGGCTTCCCATGCTGGGCCCATTATACCGAAACCACATGGGTCCCATATAGTATTGCCCATTTCTGTCCCATTCCCAGTTAGCCCACATAAAAATGAACTGGAGTCTATATATCCATGCCAAGGCTGAACCCATGTAAAGTTATCCGACACTTATCCCACTTGGGGTCAATATAGTTAGCACACATGGGCTTCCCATATTGTACCCTAACCCTAACCCATTATACTTAAACCACATGGGTCCCATATAATGATGCCCATTTCTGTCCCATTCCCAGTTAGCCCACATAAAAATGTACTGGGCCCTATATATCCATGCCCAGGTTGAACCCATGTAAGGTGATCCCACATTTATACCACTTGGGATAAATACAGTTAGCCCACATGGGCTTCCCATGCTGGGTACATTATACTAAAATCACATGGGTCCCATATACTGATTCACATATCTGTCCCATTCCCAGTTAGCCCAAATAAAATTGAACTGGGACCTATATATCTATGCCCAGGTTCAACCCATGTAAGGTCAGCCCACACTTATCCCAATTGGGGTAAATACAGTTAGCCCACATGTGCTTCCCATGCTGGGCCCATTATACCGAAACCACATGGGTCCCATATAGTATTGCCCATTTCTGTCCCATTCCCAGTTAGCCCACATACAAATGAACTGGGACCTATATATACATGCCCAGGTTGAAGCCATGTAAGGTCATCCCACATTTAGCTCACTTGGGGTAAATGCAGTCTGCCCACATGGGCTTCCCATGCTGGGCCCATTATACTAAAACCACATGGCTCCCATGTAAAATAGCCCATTTCTGTCCCATTGCCAGTTAGCCCACATTAATGCTGTATAGGACCCATATATTTAGCCCAACAGGGCCAACAAAATGGGTTCCTTTATGGGATAACCATATGGGTCTCATGCAGTTAGCCCAGATAAATCCCATGCCCACTCGTTACCCAAGTAGCCCACAATAACCCCATGTGGGGCCCAACTATGCATGCTGGCTGGGTGGGCTCCTTGTAGACGTTGCTAACAGACGTTTGATTGACGCTGTGTCTTTTTCATCACTACCTTACGCCAAAAATACACTACATGCGTTACGGCTCCGCCCCGCTCCGGTCCGACCTCCGCAGCAAATACGCACCCATTATAATCAATGACAGAATTTACACTGGCTCCGCACGGCGGCGGCGAGCTGCGGAGAGCGGACGGCAGTCCGTCAAAATTAGAAATTTTTCTATTTCTGCCGGACGCCGGAGCTGTGCGGAGTCAACTTTTGAAGATTACGTCGCACCAACAGGAAAAGGAACGAGCACAACTTCCGTATTTACAAAATAAAATCACCACGGGCGGACTTAATCCTAGCTCTATACGGATTTATTTGTACAAAAATGCTTTCAAACTATCATTTATGACTACGCCTACAAAC
Source organism: Garcialebias charrua (assembly GCA_038048925.1). Classification (NCBI taxonomy): domain Eukaryota; kingdom Metazoa; phylum Chordata; class Actinopteri; order Cyprinodontiformes; family Rivulidae; genus Garcialebias; species Garcialebias charrua. Next base: position 6,093 of record JBBPBX010085104.1, read on the forward strand.
GCAATACAAGAAATAAATAAATAAATAAAGTATTTTATTCTGAAATGTAATACATCACTTCCTGTTGCTCAAACCATGTCCTGTCGCTCATTTACGAGAGAAGATCAAGGCAGCAGTCTCTACTGTTGTTCTCCTTCTTCCACCGAATGAATTGTTTTGTTCTGACTTACTTATTTATCACTTGATTTATCGCGCGATCCCGCAAATCCCGCGCATGCGTCTAGGAGCGGCGCATGCAGGCGGACCTGAGCTGAGCGGAGGTAGTGGAAACTGGAGTTTGAGACGCTCAGCTGCGACCTGCGGAGCGGGGCGGACCGCATGTAGTGTATTTTTGGCGTTATGCGACGCGAGGGGCCGGGCCTTTAATGCATGCTAACTTTTTAGCTTCGGGTAATGTGTTTCAGCATTTGTTGTCAGAGTTCCCCTCGCTGACTGTCCCTAATTTTTCAAACACAGACACAAAACACGGGATCGAACATTATATCCCCACAACGGGCCCTCCCGTTTTCGCACGTGCGCGCCGCCTCGATGCTACTAAGCTAGCAATAGCGCGGCAAGAGTTTGCTAGCATGGAGCGTCTAGGCATCGTGCAGCGTTCAAACAGTCCGTGGGCCTCCCCCTTGCACATGGTGCCTAAGGCAGATGGCAAATGGCGACCGTGCGGGGAGTTCTGCCGCCTTAACAACATCACGGAAAATGACCGTTACCCCATCCCCCACATCCAGGACTTTTCTGTGCACCTGGCTGGGACCTCCATTTTTTCTAAAGTAGATTTAGTACGGGGATACCACCAGGTTCCCGTGCATGTGGAGGATGTCCCTAAGACCGCTGTGATCACTCCTTTCGGCTTGTTTGAGTTTTTGCGCATGCCTTTTGGTCTTAAAGGTGCAGCCCAAACGTTCCAGCGGTTGATGGATTCGGTCCTAAGGGGTTTGTTCTTCGTATTTGTGTATTTAGACGACATCCTTGTAGCTAGTAGCTCAGCTGAACAGCACATGTTCCACCTCTGTGAGGTTTTTCAGCGCCTAGCAGCACATGGCCTGATTGTAAACACAGCAAAATGCCAGTTTGGGTTGCCAGTTATTGATTTTTTGGGCCACCGCATTTCTGCCAGTGGTGCTGTCCCGTTACCAAACAAAGTGCAAGCGGTGTCCAATTTTCCTCAGCCCTAGTCTGTGAAAGCTCTGCAGGAGTTTTTGGGGATGGTTAACTTCTATAACCGTTTCCTCCCCAGAGCAGCTCAACTGCTACAACCGCTTTATGGAGCGCTAAAAAAGAAAAAACCCAACGAAAGTGTTGACTGGACACCAGAACGCCTCCAGGCATTTGGTGATGCAAAAACTGCATTGGCCACTGCTGCCCTTTTGGCCCATCCAGCCCCAGTGGCACAAATAGCTTTAGCAACCGACGCATCTGATGTTGCTGTGGGAGCTGTGTTAGAACAGCAGGTTTCTGGAGTTTGGCAACCACTCGCATTTTTCAGCCGTACGCTACGGGACAATGAGCTTAAATACAGCGTTTTTGACAGAGAGTTACTGGCACTTTACCTGGCTACACGCCATTTCAGATTTTTCCTGGAGGGCCGCCAGTTCACTCCATACGTTGACCACAAACCCTTGGTGTTTGCCATGTCAAAAATTTCTGACCCCTGGTCTGCTCGCCAGCAGCGCCACCTCGCGACGGTTTCAAAATTTACAACAGACATTCAGCATGTGGCTGGCAAATCCAACGTGGTAGCCAACTGTCTCTCCCGAGTGCTAATCTCTCCCGTGTACGTTGGCATCGATTTTTCTGCTATGGCTACGGACCAACGTACCGATGCAGAAATACTCAAGCTCCAGTCTGGGCCCACGGCCTCGAGTTGGAAGAACGGCAGGTGAATGACGGAGGTCCTCTCCTGCTCTGTGACGTTTCTACTGGCAGGCCCCGCCCTCTGGTTCCAGTTTCATGGCGCCGCCGCGTGTTCGACTCTTTACATTCCCTTTCTCATCCAGGTGTTAGAGCCTCTGTGAAACTGGTCAGTTCAAAGTTTGTTTGGCCCGGTTTGCGTAAAACAGTTAAGGAGTGGGCAGCAACGTGTGTCCCATGTCAGCGTGCTAAGGTCAACAGGCACACCAAAGCACCTTTGGAACCCTTCTCCATCCCAGGTCGGCGGTTTGATCATGTGCACGTAGACCTGGTGGGCCCTCTGCCTCCATCACAGGGTTTTACACATCTGCTGACCATGATCGACCGGACCACGAGGTGGCCTGAAGTGGTGCCTCTGGTTTCCACAACTTCTGCAGTTGTGGCCCGGGCATTTATGTCTACCTGGGTTGCGCGTTTTGGCCCCCCTTCAGACATTACATCGGACAGAGGCCCTCAGTTTGTTTCTGAGCTTTGGTCTACCATGGCCAAGAATCTGGGGACTAACATCCACAGAACCACCGCTTACAACCCCCAAGCTAATGGGTTATGTGAACGGTTTCACAGGTCATTGAAGGCTGCGCTGCGTGCTGCTTTGACCGGTGACAACTGGATGGACCGTCTTCCGTGGGTTTTGCTGGGTTTACGTACAGCAACCAAAGAGGACCTTGGCACTTCCCCAGCGGAGCTGGTTTTCGGCCAGCCTGTGCGCGTCCCCGGTGAGTTTTTACCTGAGGTACCCTCACCACAGTCCGTTCCACCGTTGCAACATTTTTCACCTCAGGGGGACTCTTTTCGTGTCCCTGGCCCAGTACACCATTGTCTACCGCAGTCGTTTGTCCCTAAGAGCCTAGAGTCCTCTAAATTTGTTTTTGTCAAACACAACGCCCACAGGACATCACTACAGCCCTTGTATGATGGCCCATTTAGAGTTCTCCAACCAGGTCCGAAACACTTCATTTTAGACCTAGGGGGTCGTACAGAAACTGTCTGTATTGATAGGCTGAAACCCGCTCATGTCCTGTCAGATGACCAGGTTGTTACGGCCCAGGCCCCTCGCAGGGGCAGACCTCCATCCACGTCGCTAACGGACTGCTGTCCTCCTTCCAGAGACTCTCAACGACCAACGGAACATGACTCTTCGGCAGGCCCTCCTCGTCGCCCTCCGCTTCATCAGGCTGGTTCTACAGGGTCCAAGTTCAGCCGTTCTGGTCGTTTGCTCAAGCCTAAGGTTCTGGACTAGTAAGGGACCTCACTGGGTGTTCAGGGGGGGCGTGTGTGGCGGACCACTAGGGGACGTTACTCACACCCAGAGGACAGGATGTTGTATACCGAGGACAGGAAGTCTTATTGTGAAAAGGTTTTATGTGTAAGGCGCGGTTTTGGCGCTTACCGAGTTAGTTGGTGTTGGAGTTGAATAAAGTGAAGTCCTGCGTACAGATCCGGTGTCGTCTTTTCCACTCCACCACAATATAGTTTTATTTTATTTTTTATATTTTATTTTGTTTTTGGAATAGTATATCTAGTCTATAAGATATAATATTCATCAGTTTGTACTTTGTTTGTGTAGAAGATAATGAGAAATGTAGGGAGGGGAAATTCGCCTGTAAATAATTTGAATTGTTAGTCTGTTTCTTATTTGTAAAAATAAGTGAGAATAAAAAAAACATTGTAAATATGTTCTATAGTGTTGAAATTGTTAATTTGTGATGCAAAATCTGTACTTCATGTTCAAATGCAGTGTTTTATTTGCATAAAATCTCTAAAATCTAATTTCGCTTTTTGTTTTTTCTTGATGTTAAACAGTTTTAATAGTTGTTTTGTAACAAGTATAATGTAAAATAATGCCAGATATTGAAAGATCTAAATATTCTGAACAAATGTGCTGAAGCACTTGGCCTTAGGACATTTTCTTCATATTTTCTAGTGAAAAACAAGTAAAAAATGCCAGGCGGAAATTTGAGGCTTAGGTTTAAAAGGGAGATACTGCTGCGGTTAAAGGGTTAGATCTGTTGACTGCCTATAGAATTTTGGAATTGGTTTAATTTATTTTTCGGTTGCGCAACAAAAAAGAAATTACTATTTGTTTTTTGAAACAATATTGAAGTAAATTAAGCTTAATTGACTCTTATATGAATTAAACTTGGATACAACTTGGAAGTGCACTTTAAAACTTGATCTCTAACTTTAATTTTACCTGTACTGTTGATGTGGTCTTTGAATTGAAGTTATAATAATAATAATGTAATAAACTTTATTTGTATAGCACCTTCCTGCAATGCCTTGCATTGACCAAGGTGCTTAACAGATATAGGATAATCTAAAAAAATAAATACAAAGTATGTGCATGTGTAATGAAGAATGCACCCAACCCCCGACCTACGACTCCACCGACCTACGGCCGCCCGGACCTACGAACGAGCCAAATTAGAAGAATGCCATCGACGTACGGCAGAAAATACGTGACCTACGAACGAACCAAGTCAAAATATGTAATTGAGCTACGGCAGACTGGATGCACGACCTACGAACGAGCCCCATTACAAGTAACACATCCAGCACCATCACATTGAACACAGGGGCCCCACAAGGATGTGTGCTAAGCCCCCTTCTATTCACCCTGCTAACACACGACTGCACACCATCGTACAGCTCCAACCACTTCATCAAGTTTGCGGATGACACAACAGTGGTAGGTCTCATCAGCAACAACGATGAGACGGACTACAGGAACGAGGTGAGCCGCTTGGCCTTGTGGTGCGGACACAACAATCTCACTCTCAACGTGGAGAAGACAAAGGAGATTGTCGTGGACTTCAGGAAGAGGGATGCACAACATGCCCCTCTGACCATCAACAGCACCGCAGTGGAGAGAGTGGACAGCACCAAGTTCCTGGGAGTGCACGTCTCAAAGGACCTGTCCTGGAGCAGGAACACTGCAGCACTGGCCAAGAAGGCTCACCAGCGCCTCTACTTTCTCCGCAAGCTGAAAAGGGCTGGAGCTTCAACCCCCATCATGTGCACCTTCTACAGGGGTGCCATAGAAAGTGTCCTGACCAGCTGCATCACGGTGTGGTTTGGTGCATGCACTGCATCATGCCGCAAGAGCCTCCAGCGCATCGTGAAAGCAGCTGAGAAGATCGTCGGCACCTCCTTGCCCTCACTGCAGGACTTACACAGCAAACGCCTCACTCGGAAAGCCCACTGCATGGCAGGTGATCCCACACACCCACTACACAGCCGCTTTAGACTGCTGCCATCAGGGAGGAGACTGAGGAGTCTCCAGGCTCGAACCAGCAGACTGAGAGACAGCTCTGTTCATCAGGCAGTCAGAATGCTAAACACTCTGCCTGCTCTGCCTCCCCTCCCATTTGAACTGCCTTAACACAAAAAACTTTCTCACACATTACCACTCAACACAAAGTTTTTAACACTGGACCCTGTGTCATCAAACGGGTTATTCACTAAACTCTCGGTCATGTACTCATTCAGTTTGCACTACTTCTCATATTTGCACTAATGTTTGTATTACATTACTGCCTATAGTCATACTACTGTTTACATTCACTGTTTACATTTATTAATACGGTTTACATTTATTACTACTGCTTTACATTTATTACTACTGTTTACATTTACACTACTTTTATCTACACTACTGCAGATACATATACAGCATTCTCTGACTAGCCTTATCTAAGGATGCCAAATGTGCCTTATGTGCCTCACTGCATATGCCACTTTGCCTCTATACCAACATCAACTACCTCATACATATACTGTGTACATTAACTTATATGCTGCTGTGCCACTCTTTGCAAATGTCAATGCTAGAACCTTCAGTTTATTTTATAGATATACTTTTTATACTTTTTATACTACTATGCAAAAACTCAGGACAGTATTACACTTTTATTATTTCATTTTATGCTTATGTTCATTGGGTGTTTGGTGTTTCAGGGGTGTTTGGTGTTTCAGTGTTGGTGTAAATTTTCATACTTTTATACTATTATGAAAAAACTCAGGACAGTGTTACACTTTTACTATTTTATGCTTATGTTTATTAAATGTTTTAGTGTTTAGTGTTTAGATGGTTACTGTTGCACCGAGGGACTGAGAGAAACGCAATTTCGGTCCTGTGTATGTCCTGTACATATTGCAGTTCTGACAATAAAGTTGACTTTGACTTTGATATAATCGAGCTACGGCGTAACTGCGTCACATACGGCAATCGGCGAGGTGGGGGAGGGGATTGCCTTTTGCCTTGGCTGTTGTTTGTTGGGCATGGGCATGACACTGCGCATGACAGTGGAAAAGTACCGCCAGCGAGAGGGGGGGACTGGGCTTCTGGCGGATGTACACACAGCCGCAGTGCACCTGGCGGCGGAGGGATCCGTACAGGTAAAGCAGTAACTATTTAAAGGGCTGCGGCCATTTTGTCCCTCGTGGGTTAGTTACGGCGATTGATGAGAAGAGACATATGAACAACGAACGAACAAGAACAACGACAACGACAAAAAAACCCGAAAAACGAACAACGAACAGGTACTGTAATAAATTTAAATTTAGCAGTTTTAGACTAAAGCGAACGTTAGCACGTTAGCATTCATTTTAATTTTTGCTCCTTAGGAATTAGCACGTTAGCTAATTTTCGACGCTAATTTTCAACGCTAATTTTCAACGGGTCATCGAACGGGCAGGTACGGTACAGTACTAAATGTACTCAAAGAAATATTTTTAGACGAAAGCAAACGTTTGCATTCATTTGTGAACGTTAGCATTAATTTTAATTTTTGCTCCTTAGGAATTAGCACGTTAGCTCGTACGCTAATTGTTCAAGAATGCTCCGAAGAGACCTGGAAAGTCAATGGACGCGGTAGAGGGGAAAAAAACTCGTAGAACCATAATGCTGGAGACAAAGGCAAAAATAATTAAAATGTCCAATGAGGGCATGACACCGTCAAAAATTGGAGAGAGGCTAGGGTTACCGAGGTCGGCTGTGGGGACGATAGTGGCGGACAAAGAGCGCATTTTGCAACAAGTGCGTGCTTCAGCCCCCATGAAGTCCACCATAATTACGAAACAGAGGACAGGTAGAATTGTTGAGATGGAAAGGTTGCTTGTACTATGGCTGGAGGACAACACGCAACGCAGAATCCCAGTTGGCATGTCTGTGATTTGTGAGAAGGCGAGGATGATTTATCACAGGCTGCAAGAACTAGGGACGAGTGGGGGAGGTGCAGGGGGCTGCACAGAGCGATCCGGGTGAAGAGACGT